>CM053034.1:147825709-147890121 GCA_028564925.1 Lithobates sylvaticus
TGATTTTTCATGTTCATGTCCCATAGACTTTAATAGGGTTTGCATACATTTTTTGTCTGTTCCCATGGTCTGGAACCGGGGAGCGTTCGGCCCATCCCTCCAGTATAGCATGGCCACTCTGAAATAGAAATGCAGATATGCTCAGTTTCTAGTGTGGCCCGGCTACCATTTTTCCTGCAGAACCTGCTCAATCCCTTCTACCTCTACATGTAGAACCTCCGTCTTTCATTTTAGTTCTGCCCGAAGATATTTTTTTTTTGCCTAAGAGAGCTATGGCAATAGAGGGGATCAGTATGTGTTGCTTTGGTGCACACTACTTTATAAAACAAAACATACCGCCCAAAAAAAAAAAAAAGCTGAGTTAGACTTACCGGTAACTCCTTTTCTGAGAGTCTTCCAGGACAGCCCATGAGACCTAGGGCTCCTCCTACCAAGACAGGAAACACGTTACCCCCACCAGATAAAAGGGCAGTCCTCCAGGCCCTGTGTCAGTCTCAAGAACCGTAGGACGTCCCTGAAAAACATATGCATAATACACATAACTTTAGACAAAACAGGGTGGGAATCCGGCTGTCCTGGAAGACTCTCAGAAAAGGAGTTACCGGTAAGTCTAACTCCGCTTTTCTCAAAACGTCTTCCAGGACAGCCCATGAGACGATGAGCCAGAACTTACCAGTCTAGGGAGGGACAACTGCCTGCAGGACCTTACGACCAAACGCCTGCTCCTGAGCTGGTAGGAGATACAGGCGATAATGTTTAGTGAAGGTCGAGTAACTGGACCATGTAGCAGCCCTGCAAATTTGCTCCGCTGAGGCACCAGCCCTCTCAGCCCAAGACATAGATAAGGCTCTAGTTGAGTGTGCAGTGACAAAAGGTGGAGAAACCTCCCTAATTTTGTAAGCTTTAGAGATAGCTTGCTTTATCCATCTGGCTAGTGTGGCTTTAGATGCACTGTTTCCCTTGTGCGCCCCCGAAAAGAGGACAAACAAGGCATCAGTTTTCCTAAAGGTCTTAGTGACCACAAAAGGATGGAAGTACAATATCCTGAGTTTGGTGGAATGTACTAGCCACCTTAGGCAAAAAAAAAATGGATCAGTCTTTAAAACGACTCGATCATCAAAAATCGTGAGAAAAGGCTCCCTAACTGACAGGGCCTGCAGCTCACTTACCCTACGTGCTGAGGTAATAGCTACCAGAAAAACAACTTTTAATGTAAGTAGTTTAACTGAGATATCCTCAAGGGGCTCAAAACAAAATTCAACCAAAGCCTGAAGCACTAGTGACAGGTTCCAAGACGGACAACTTTTCACCACTACTGGCCTGGCCTTTGAAATTGATTTGAAAAATCTGGCTACAATAGGATTTTTCAGGAGAAAAAACTGGAGGAAAACACTAATAGCTGCCGCTTGTACTTTTAGGGTACTAACGGAAAGACTCTCGTCGACCCCCTCTTGAAAAAATTCCAGAATTGCAGGAATATCGTGGGTTAGTCTCTGATTCTCTGATAACCAAGAATTAAACTTTTTTCCAGACCTTGGAAAAATGGCTCTGGTGGTTTTCTACAGTCTACCAGAGTCCTGACTACTTTGTCGGAGAACCCCTGGGCGCTTAGCATCTTCTCTTCAGATACCAAGCCGACAAACTTAGTGAAATCACCTGGGGGTGAGATACTGGACCCTGCAACAATAAGTCTTCCCTCTTTGGAAGATTCAGTGGAAGCTCTGAAACTAGAGTCTGTAGCAGGGAAAACCATGGCCTCTTGGGCCAAAACGGGGCAATTAGAATGAGGTCCGTTTCTTCTAGAAGAAACTTCCGGAGGACTTCCGGAATAAGTCTGATTGGCGGGAAGGCATAACATAGGCCACAAGGCCATGGGTTTGCCAGCGCATCGATCCCCAAGGTTTGGTCTGCTGGGTTCATGGAAAAGAACATTTCCGTCTTGCGGTTGTTCTTGTTTGCGAACAGATCCGCTACTGGGAGTCCCCATATGCTGGTGAGGTCTGCAAAGACTTCGGGATGAAGGGACCAGTTGTCTCGATCTACCTGGTGACGGCTGAGGTAGTCTGCTAAACAATTGTGTGTGCCCTTCAAGTGCACAGCTGAAATTGAAGCCAGATTCCCCTCTGCCCATACTAGGATCTCCTGGGCAATTGCCTGGAGTATCCGGCTTCTCGTGCCCCCATGCTTGTTGAGGTATGCGACTGTCGCGACGTTGTCCGACAGAATTTGAAGATTATGGCCCCTGATCTCTATCTGAAACGACTGCAGGGCTCTGTGAACCGCTAGCAGCTCTCTTTGATTGGATGAAGCCCTTGTCTCCCTCGAGAACCACTCTCCCTGTGCCACTGCATTGTTGAGATGGGCCCCCTATCCCCAGGAACTCGCATCCGTAGTAATCCTTTTGGGAAATGGGAATGGACCATGGGAGACCTCCTGCTAGGTGCTGGCTTGCTCTCCACCACCACAGGCTTCTCTTTACCCTGGTAGGAAGCCAGACCCTTCACTCCAGGGACCTTGGATCCCTGTTCCAGTTTCTTAACAGGAACAGTTATAGTGGACGTTGATGAAGTCTCGCCCATGGGACTGAAGGAAAGCATGAGGTCATCAGACCCACTGCCCTCAAAACCTGTCTTAGAGAGACCGACTGGTTTGTCTGCAACACTGACATAGATTGGATCATTTTGGTAATCTTCTCCTGAGGAAGAAAGACCCTTTGATCCACCGAGCAAAAGTCGTAACCCAGGTAAGTCACCTTCTGGGCCGGAGTTAAGGATAACTTTTCTACGTTTATCAACCAGCCTAAGGACTGTAGGAAGTCCCGTACAGCCTGGAGATCCTCCAACAGCTTCTGGTATGACGCTGCTACCACCAGGAGGTCTTCTAAGTAAGGGATAATAGTTATCGCTCTCAGCCTGAGTGGAGCTAGGGCTTCCCCCAACACTTTTGTGAAAATGCGTGGGGCTGAGGAAAGACCAAAGGGGAGGGCATGAAACTGGAAGTGTCGGGTCCCTGTCCTCATCTTCACTGCTAATCTTAAATATCTCTGGAAGGCTGAGTGGATAGGCATGTGAAGATAAGCATCCCTCAAGTCCAACGTGGCCATGTAGCAGTTTGGGTAGAGTAGGCTTTTGATAGTGAAAACTGTCTCCATCCGGAAATGTTTGTATCTGATTGATTTGTTTAAAGCTCGGAGATTCAGGATAAGTAGACACTTCCCTGACGGCTTTTGGACAACAAATACATGGGAATAGAATCCCTTGCCTTGATCTGACTGGGGAACAGGAATAAGGACCTTCTGATCCAACAGGCCTCCGATCTGGAGACCCAGGGCCTGCGCTTTCTCCCGATCCTGGGGTGGAAAGGTGACCAAAAACCGCTCTGGTGGTTGGTGGGCGAATTCCAGCCTGTACCCGTTGGTCACAAGGTCCAGAATAAAGGGGCTTGAAGTAACTGCTGCCCACTGTGGGAAGAAGGCCCTCAATCTTCCTCCCACTGGGGAACGCAAGTCACTGCGGTTTGACAGGCTGTTGAGGAGGGTTAAACAGGACCCCCCCCCCCCCCCCCCCCCCCCTTTGCCTCTGCCCTTGTGCCCTGTCCAGTGTTTTTTTGGACTGCTGTCCTTTTCTTTAGGACCCTGCTGCCTGCCTTGGCCACGAAAAAAAACTTCCTGGCTGCTGGGATTCTCTTTCTCTCTGGGAAAGCCTTCTTCCTGTCGGCAGTGCGTTCCAGTGCCTCCTGCAGCCCTGGGCCAAATAAGTGATCGCCTGTTAAGGGGAGCCCACAAAGGCGTAACTTGGAGGCTGAGTCCCCTGACCAGGTCTTAAGCCAAATGCTTCTCCTGGCCGAGTTCACTAAAGCCGAGGTCCTGGCCGACATTCTCACCGACTCTGCGGAAGAATCCGCCAAAAATCCTACTGCCTGAAAGAGGAGAGGAAAATACTTCAAAATCTGCTCTCTGGAGGTACCTGCCAACAGATGAGTCTGAATCTGAGTTAACCACACCTCCAGATTTCTGGCCACACAAGTGGAGGCCAGAGCAGGTTTGAGGTTCCCAACCGCAGAGTCCCAGGCTCTGTGGAGAAGGATATCCCCCCTCTTGTCCATCGGATCCTTAAGCGTACCCATATCATCGAACGCTAGGTCCGAGTTCTTTGAAACCTTTGAAAGGGGTGCGTCTAGCTTGGGATTTTTATTCCACGGCTGCGTAGTGTCCTCATCAAAAGGAAACCTCCTTTTTAGGTTACTAGAGAAGAAAGGTTTTCTCTCAGGATTATCCCATTCCAGTTTGATAGTATCAATCAATGAGCTATGGACTGGAAAAAAACTCTAGATTTTTTCTTGTGCAATCCCTTATACATGAGATCATGTTTGGCTAGCTGAACCTCCTCTTCTTTCAATTCAAGGGTAGTATAGATGGCCTTCAATAAGTCATCCACATCTTCTACGGATAACTTAAATCTCGAGCTCCGAGTGAATTTTCTATCCCCAGGCTCTATCTCTGACCCTGATTCCCCTGGAGAGGAACGGGTAGATCTGACCTCAGCCTCAGAGTCTTCACTGTCCGCCTGCTGCGGACTGTTGACTGTCGTCTTCTGTGAAGACGGACCCTCTTCTGGAGTCTGGAGCTTGTCAATAAGCGTTCTAAAGAAACAAAGGTGGACACAAGCTCATCTCTGACAGAAGCTAGCATCTTTTGGCAAGAGGTAACCGGGTCATCTTACAAGGCCCTCTATACAGCTGCGACAAACTGCTTTGCTCCAAGAACAGCTCAATTTGTTTGCGCACACTGCACATTTCCTTTTAGGTGGCTGTGCCTGAGCTTTCTCCTGGGTCTTGGTCTGTAAGACAAAAAAATAAAACGACCCCAAATGAGACTCGCAGCCACCCTGACACTCCGAAACACCACGTGCAGGAGGGAAGAAATGTGTCCCCATAACCCACTACTACAGAGAGGGGAGGGGGTGGGAACACTCACAGGGATAGCAAGATAGTGACAAAAAAACTTCAGGCCTACCTGTGAGGTGCTGGTGTTGGGCACTGCATCCACTGCCTGTGCAGGAACTACAGACTGGTCCATCCTGCCCCGTTTAGCTTTCCACAGCCTGGCTGCTTTCCACCAAAACACACCAGCAGCCAGCGTCTCCCATTCGCACCACTTAAAAAGACTGGAACCAGTGTCTTCGGTGCCCGATGATGATGTCATATGCCCCGGAAGTGACCTATCACTCGGCACTTCCTGTGGACCAGCTTGGAGCGCAGAAGCTCCGCCCCCCCTCGAGTGCTGCTGCTTCCTGTTTCTCCTCACACCGCTCAGCCATGCTGTGGATGAGGACAGGAAACTGCTGCTCACATAGAGACTACAGGCACTAGGGAGCAGACATCACCACGGTCATGGCCCTCTCCAGGCACAGAGAGACAGGAGACAGCAGCACAACCAACCTCCCCAGCGGTGTGCTGCTTCTGGCAGAAGAGAAGGTTAATGACATGCCCCAAAATAGCCTTACAGAGCCCCTGCTCATGAGACCTAGGGGACCAGGTTCCAGGAACATGCTACCCCCAGTCCGGAGGAAACACTTATAACTGACACGGGGCCTGGAGGACCCCCCTTTTATCTGGTGGGGGTAACGTGTTTCCTGTCCTGGTAGGAGGAGCCCTAGATCTCGTGGGCTGTCCTGGAAGATGTTTTGAGAAAAAACACATTCAACTTAAGGCCCCTTTCACGTGGGTTTTTCATCCATCTGTTTTCGGATGAAAAAACGGACATACATGTATCCCTAGGGGATAGCGGATAAACATCCGATGATATCAGTCTCCACTATGATCCGAAACTGATGACGGAGGAAAACCCTATTTTTCCATCCTTCTACGGATCGGATGAAAACTGACAGACGGTCCGTTTTCATCCGATCCCACCATAGAGGAAAGGGAAGATCTGACCGGTCCTTCTCTGCACAGTGTGCAGAGATGGACTAATCATCCGCCGGCTCAGCGGGGATCAACGGAGCGATCACCGCTGAGCAAGCGGATGGCTGGATACGGACCCTCCCGGGATCTGCACGTGTGAAAGGGGCCTAAACCTATTTTTTTTAACCTAGCAGAAAATAAAAATGTGAACACATGTGAAACAGCAGCCACAGTTATTACAGCAGCTTAACAGCAGCTACAGTTGTTACTGAGACACACAAAAAAGTAGTTCTAAAATAGGCTGTTGGGCTTGGAGGGTACATAAAATGATGTGTATTATGTAGTCGACCACATTGCAATCCACATAATTGAATGCAATACAGTGCAGTATAGCACCACATAGCAGTTAACTCTCCCTACATAGACTAGTGAGTGCTTTCCTACACACTAAAACTGGAGAATGCTAAATCTGGTGCAGCTCTGCATAGAAAACCAATCAGCTTCCAGGTTTTTTTTGTTAAAGCTTAATTGAACAAGCTGACATTAGAAGCTGCTTGGCTACCATGCACAACTGCACCAGATTTTGCACTCTCCAGTTTTAGTAAATCAACCCCACACTGACAAATGGCTGCTTGGAACACACTCTTTTATCAGGGGCTGGCACTTAACAAAGTCCCCATTACTGCCCTTTCTAACCACCCCCCCCCCCCCCCCCCCGAGCACAGTTGAAAGTTTAGGCAGGGTAATATGGATCGATACTCGTAAATTTCACCATAAACTCACCGGTATCTCAAACTACCCTGGATTCACTGCAAACCCACTCTCCCCTAGTCAAACTTAATTGAACTTATTCTGTAATGTTTAGCTAATTTTCTACTCATCAAACTCATCAGAGCAGTTTCTTTAATACCTTGGATGAGTAGTAAAACATCTTTAACATTACAGAACAAATCTATATAAACAATGACCCCTTACTGCCCCGTACACACGGTCGGAAATTCCGATGGAAAATGTCCGATCGGACCATGTTGTCGGAAAATCCGCCTGTGTGTGGGCTCCATCAGACTTTTTCCGTCAAAATTTCTGACGGAAAAAATTTGAGATCCTGCGCTCAAATTTTCCAACAACAAAATCCGATCTGACTTTTTCCGATCGTGTGTAGAGAATTCCGATGGACAAAGTGCCACGCATGCTCAGATAAAATTACGAGACCAAAGCTATTGGCTACTAGCCTCTACATAGTTCCGTCGTACGGAACGAACGTCACCATCTTCAGAATGGTCGGATTTTCCGACAACTTTGTTCGACCGTGTGTATGCAACACCAGTATCGGACAAAATCCGTCGGAAAAAATCTGACGGATTTTGTGGTTGGAATTTCCGACCGTGTGTACGGGGGCTTACAGACCCACTGTTTGCAAACATCTAACCACCATCTATTGTCTATAGTCACCTTTAGACATCTGACATTTGGGCATAAACAATATCTTTATTTGAGCAGATGTTCTTGTTCTCTTGTAATCCTTTCAGTATTCTCAAGTAAATCTGTTTTAGGCCTATTCTCAATAAGGAAAATCTGGCACAAGAAGTTAAAAAGTTTAAATGTTGGGTAGTGTTCTATAAATGTTTTTTTACTAGGAACCTATAAAATATGTTTAAAGCAATTTTACGACTTGCACAGCATATGAATTAATATACTCTTCTCTTAGCTATTATTTCCTTTTCTTGCAACTCCTTTTTACATTCCCCCCCCCCCCCCCCCCCCCCCCCCCCCCCCCCCCCCCCCTTTCCCACCCCCCCCCCCCCCCCCCCCCCCCCCCCCCCCCAAAAAAAAAAAGGATTTTTTTTTATACGTTTTTTATTTTAATATTAATTTTGGATCAAAGACTGAAAAGATACACGTGCTACTTGTAACTTGGGATTCTTTACTAATGATGCATTATGTAGAACACATGCAAGAAACTCAGTGCAATGTTCCTGTAAAGGGTGACAAAACATCAGGAATAAAAAAGAAACTTGGTCCTACATCAAAGCACTAGCAGCCTGGATAACTAACTGGCATGTTGTTGCCAATTCTCATTGGCCAATTACACAGTTTAGGCATGTGGGATACATTGATCAAAATATATTTTTTCTAACAATAAATTTATTTTGTTCCACTTTGAACTGGTCTACAAAATGAAATATTTTTTTCTTCATGTGCACTTGATTTCCACAAAAAAAATTTCAAGCACTGCCAATAGTTCAAAATACTTTATATCACTGTACAAATGCCATGGACAGCAAATAGGTTTGTTCGGTTTTATCTTTTGTTTTTGCAAATGCATTTGTTAAAAATCTAGTTTTAAATCTTATTTTTTGCTCAGTGCCTTTATCAACAGAATAGTAACAAAATAGGAATGAATATTTCTTTCAGAAAAGATGCGTAATAGACTGATTTCATTGATGCAAGAACACTATCAGTATAAGAAAGCGGTATGCAGATGATACACAACACAAATTAAAACAGTTATAATACTAATGCCCCGTACACATGATTGGACTATCCTGCGGGACTAGAGTCCGCCGGACAATCTGCCCGTGTGTGGGCTCCGGCGGACTTTTTATCCTCAAAAGTCCGGCGGACTTAGTTTGAAGTTTTGACTCAAAATTGTCCGCCAAACTCAGCAGTCCGGCGGTCAATCCGGCCGTCTGTGTGCTAGTCCGCGGGACTTTTGAAATGAACGGACTTGCCCCACACTGAGTAAAGTCCGTTCATTTAGAACATGACTCCTGGTAGACGGGACTAGCGAAGGAAGTCAATGTCGCCACCTCGATCGGCGACATTGACACTAGCCCCGTCACCTGGTATGGATTTAAAGGGGAATCCCTACGCCGAAAAAAAACGGCGTGGGGGTCACCCCCAAATCCATATCAGACCCTTATCCGAGCACGCAGCCTGGCCGGTCAGGAAAGGGGTGGGGACAAGTGAGCACCCCCCCTCCTGAGCCGTACCAGGCCGCGTGCCCGCAACATGGGGGGTGCCCTGCGGCCCCCCCACCCCAAAGCACCTTGTCCCCATGTTGATGAGGACAAGGGCCTCTTCTCGACAACCCTGGCCTTTGGTTGTCAGGGTCTGCGGGCGGGGGGCTTATCGAAATCCGGGAGCCCCCTTCAATAAGGGGGCCCCCAGAATCAAGACCCCCACCCTATGTGAATGAGTATGGGGTACGATGTACCCCTACCCATTCACCTGGTGAAAAAAGTGTAAATAAAAACACAACACAAGTTTTTAAAATACTTTATTACACAGCTCTGGGGGTCTGCTCGCTGGACACCTCTGCTATCTTCAGCTAGCTCTTTAACTAGCGGAGGAGCCCGGCTTTCTCCTTCGTCGCCGCTGCCGTCTGGGGGTCTTGTTCCGACTTCGGGGGTCTTGTCCCGCTCTTCTGTTCTTCTTGCTGCCGTCTGCGCCTTCCGTTTCTTCTTCTGCTTCTTGTGCTTTCTTCTTCCGATGTTGACACGATGCCGTCTCCTCTTCTAATGGACCAGACGTGTTGCGCTGCCAGTTATATAGGGACAAGGGGCGGGGCCACCAACTCATGTCGCATGGTGACCCCGCCCCTTATGATGTCACAGTGACATCATAGGAGGGCGGGGTCACCTTGTCCCTATATAATTGGCAGCGCAAGAAGCAGAAGAACAAGAAGCAGAAGGCGCAGAAGGCGACGGCGGCAAGAAGAACAGAAGAGCGGGACAAGACCCCCGAAGTCGGAACAAGACCCCAGACGGCGGCGGCGACGAAGGAGAAAGCCGGGCTCCTCCGCTAGTAAAAGAGCTAGCAGAAGATAGCGGAGGAGTCTGGCGAGAAGACCCCCCAAGATGGAATAAGACCCCCGGAGCTGTGTAATAAATTATTTTATAAACTTGTGTTGTGTTTTTTTTTTTATTTACAATTTTTTCACTAGGTGAATGGGTAGGGGTACTTCGTACCCCATACTCATTCACATAGGGTGGGGGGTTGGGATCTGGGGGCCCCCTTATTAAAGGGGGCTCCCGGATTCCGATAAGCCCCCTGCCCGCAGACCCCGACAACCAATGGCCAGGGTTGTCGGGAAGAGGCCCTTGTCCTCATCAACATGGGGACAAGGTGCTTTGGGGTGGGGAGGCCGCAGGCCCCCTTTCCCCAGGGCACCCGCCCATGTTGAGGGCACGCGGCCTGGTACGGCTCGGGGGGGGGGGGGGGGGGCGCTCGCTCGTCCCCACCCCCTTTCCTGACCGCTCGGATAAGGGTCTGAGATGGATTTGGGGGGGACCCCCACGCTGTTTTTTCGGCATAGGGTTTCCCCTTTAAATCCATACCAGGTGACAGGACTAGTGAGGTGTCAATGTCGCTGATCGAGGTGGCGGCATTGACTTCCTTCGCTAGTCCCGTCTACCTGGAGTCACGTTCTAAATGAACGGACTTTACTCCGTTCATTTCAAAAGTCCCGCGGACTTCCGCCAAAACTCCGCTGGAAAAGTCCGGGCATGTGTGGGCAAGTCCACATGTTCGGAAAGTCCGGCAAACCTCCGCTGGAAAGTCCGGCGGATTGTCTGGTGGACTAAGTCCGCCGGATAGTATGGCCGAAAAGTCCGATCGTGTGTACGTGGCATTAGAAGTACAAAAACCTTTTCAGAGGGAAAAAGTATAAGATTCACTTTATTAGTCAGATACCGAAGCAGTAATTTCAGCTTGTCCCTGCATGACCAATACTGTATTGCATGTACTAGCTGAGAAGGTCAGATCCAGGAAAAGAAAAATCTTGTTTTAATAATGTATGAGCAATGTTATGAATCATAATGAAGCAGGTGGGCATGAACGTTTAATTGCACAATTATCACAATGCATTGCATTTTGTATTCACAATTTCAAACTTCTCTATACATAACATATAAAACCCTACTGCAAATAAACTGAAGTAGAATAGGTGTTTTTTTCAAAGATTCCTTTCCTATTATAACAATGCATTTTTATAGGAAAAACAAAGTATTACTATGACTATGCATAGAACAATGATATGTCCCCTGTGCTTCCTACTAACTGCACTGCTACACTTGCAACAGGTTATTACTCATTTCAAAAATAACTTAAAAAGGTGGCTGTTACCTGCTCCCAACTGGTAACTGAGTATGCACTGCCTGATGCTCAGAAGCAATGGTAGTTCGTCGGAAAAAAAACGTTGCAGCACATGATGCTACAGAACTAAGCTTCTGTACAAGAGGATGCTTCAGAAGTAGCAACAGTTTGGGCCTCCAGTGATGTTGGTAGAATTGACTGGGAAAGAGAACAGCTGTCCTGGCAAACTCTCGTTAAGGCTGGGTTCACACCTCCGACAGATGAGGCTCGCAGCAGGGGGTCCAGTGAGTCCCTGTTCTCTGTTTCAGGGACAAATCGGGGCCAAATGTTTGCCTGAACTTGGCCCTGAAACGGAGCCAAAGATGCACAGGACTCCTTTGCCAGCCGCTCCGCAGCCATTACAGGGATGTGTAATTCCCATAGGTGTAAGCCCAGCCCAATACTAGTGTCTGGGTGTGCACATATATCAAGCTTTGTTAGCTTTATTACATAAGACAATAACACAGTGGAGATACTGCAATGCTGCTATACAGAGGACTTAAGAATCAGTCCTACCCTTTTGTAACACCTTTTATACTGTAGTGCAGGTATACCTTTCCACCCCTGTGGCTTTCTGCATGCAAAACATTTTCAGACAAACTGTAATGTTTAAGGATATGTTAATATCATACCTTTGGCCTGTGGTTTGTTGCTCTCTAAGCTGGAGGAAGGTTTCCTCATGCTCCTTCTCCTTTCTCTGCAGCTCATCCTTGAGAATCTCTGTAGTATGCACCAACTCATCAATGTGACTCCGCTGTGACTCTATCACATTTTCACTATAAAACAGAAGATGAAATAGTGATGTATCACACTAAATAAAATTCCTGTATTATAATACTAAGGTACCGGGTTAAAATCTCATTAGGGATTCAGTGAGGTTGATTTACTTACACTGTAGAAGGCAAAATCTGGTGACACTGTGCATGGTAGCCAATCAGCTTCTAACTTCAGCTATTACAATTTAATAAAAAGTTCACTTTTTAAAAACAATAATAAATGCCCATTTTTTTGCAGGTAAACATTGGTTCCAAGGTGTGTGTGTGGGTTGTTGAGTTTTTTTTCTCCTGTGTCTGGTTGGAGAAAATTTGTGAGTCATCTGTATACTAAGGGGTGTTTTAAAGGGTCTGTGGTATGCAAACTCAAGGAGCACTACATTTATTTGTTGAGTGTGAATGAAATGTAATGTTATGTAATGTATTTTCTATGAAAAATTTATAAAAAAAGAATTTAAAGAGAAAAAAAAATGTGCATTTACTATTTTTCCTATATATTTTTTTTTTTTTTATAGGAGTTTGGCCTGATGCCATGCAGGTCTCCTGCCAGTGGGAGCTGTCTGCCCCATACATTGTACGGCCATACAGTTTTTACACTGACAGGAAGACTCAATTAACTACCTCAACAGCGCTACCTCAACAACTACAAGCCGACATCCGCAAAGGATGTTGGTACTTGTGGTTCATTCATACACAGAGCTCTGTGAATGAATGACATAGTTTTCAAACGTGTCATTTGTAAAAACGTGTTTTCAAAAAGTGACAGCGAGTAAACTTCTCCCTGTACTGCTGTCACAGGGAGAGAGCTGTGAGGAGTGGCTGTAGCAATGGGAACATGTTATACCCTAAAAATGGGTGGAACATGTAACATGTTCCCAAAGGTGAACTGATCCTTTAAGCTTTGATAAAAAAAAAAAAAAAAAAAAAAAAACCTGGAAACTTGTTTCTATGCAGAGCTGAACCAGATTTTGCACTCTCCAGTATTAGTAAATCAACCCCATATTGCATTGAAATATCCTTGTTCTTTCCAGACTTGTGTGAGTTTTCATTGAAACTCCAAGCATATAGCGTGAGGTTCATTTGCTTCCAACTGCACTGACCTTAGTAAGTGTTTTGCATGGCAAATAATCAATAGAATGTAAGCCTCATTGAATTAATTCAATTAATTGACCCTAAAACTGCATATTATACACTGTACTAAAGGCAGTGGCTGGGAAGGGGTTAACATCAAGGGTCAATCAATGGGTTAACTGTGTGCCTAACAAGTGTAATGTGTGCTGCTTTTACTTACTGATCTGGCTGTTTATTCTCCCTGCTTTTCAGGAAGAAGAAAAAGCCAGCAAGCTGTTCTCTGTACACAGAGTTCTGTGTGTTTGTAAATCTGGAAGAAACCCTTTACCTGCAGTACATTCGTAGTATATTTACTGTGAGCGGACAGCAGGTGGCTAAAAGCCAGCTCTATTACTTTCATACATTTGTTAAATAGCACTTGGCTAGATCCCAATTTATTTAACTAATGTATGTGCGTTTGTTATTTCTGCTGTAAATATCGTATAAACTGATAGTGAATTCACTTTTTCAATGTGATATTTGAATCAATTGCATCACGTGATCCAAATATTGCATGCAATGTTTAGTGAATATAGCTCACAGTTGCTTCGCATTTCAACTATTCTGATGTAGTTCTGAAGCAAGCAAAAGTCTATTTAACTACTTCCGGAACGCCCTATAGCAGATTTACTGCTACAGGGTGGCCCTCTTGTGCAGGATCGCATATATACATGTACAGTCCAGTGCAGGGAAAATGCAGAATATTCTACTTTTTTTTTCTGGAACTGGAACTGCAAGCACTGGTGTGAACTATGCCATTGGAAACCATATAATCTACTTTCCATGCATTTTTGATGCAGCCAAAAACGCACTGGACTGCATATGGTTTGAACTGGCCCTCAAGGTTTATAGGTTTAAAGCAAATATTGTATCCTTCCCTTCATATAAAAAAAAAAAAACATTCTATTCAGGAATGTTAAAATTACATACAGGTTTCTTGTCTCTGCTCGGGCTTCTTCAAGCAAACTGTGACCATAGCGAGGAAGAGCTGCTTGAGTAGATCTGGAAGTGACTTCAGGATTCTGAATTTGCATTCCTGTAATTAAATGAGGCACAATATAAAGACAATATAGACAGTCATATCCTGATCTGATCTAAATGTTTTTTTTTTGTTTGTTTATAAATAACAATTTTATTGAACTTTTGTCAATATAATAGTATGAAACCACATGCATAGTACACTAGCGACAAGGCTTGAGAGAGATGAACACAGGTCAAATACCAAAAGCTCACATTCTTTCATAGTCAAATAGAATGTAGGAGCGTATACAAAAAACCCAGTACTGTAGTAAGAAAGGCTGCTGGCAGGAGCGTTAACATGTCAGGTAAAGCAGGTTAATAACATACTTCTGGAAAAGCCTTCCATATAGACATTGTAAAACATATAACATTAGGTAACTATGTATACCAAGCAGCATGAGCTCAAAAGGGATAGGAAAGGGTGGAGGGAGAAAAAGCATAAGAAGAGTAATAGAAACATTCAAGAGAAGGAAAGAAAACAAAATTAGGGGAAATCTGATGGGCACCACACCCCAGGCCTGCAGAGCATACAACCTTATAATCGGAAGTAAGTCAACAGAGCCATTGAGATAGACCATCATTCAGATGCCACAGTTTCCAAACTTTGTTGTGCCTGTCTATGTAATTAGCTGAACTGTCAGCATTTCCACAAGTTCCTCATCCCCAATTCTTCTGTAAAGTTCAGCCTGGGAAGAGGGATCTTTCTTTTTCCAGTTAAGCGCAGTTAAACATCTTGCTGCAGTAAGGATGTGCCCCCCCCCCCCCCCCCTTTTTTTTTTTTTGTTTTGACAAGTTTGTAGGTGGCAGGCCCAACTAAAATAGTTTAGGAGTGAAAGGGAATGTGGACTCAAATAAGATTTGCAGTAATCAAATGAGCCGATTTCCAATAGGTTAAATTTGCGGGCAGCGCCAACATATTTGGATGAGGGATATGGATGAAATCAGCGATCATTGACTTCAGGATGAATAGTGTGAAGGAGTTCTGGGGTAAAATACCAAAAATACAATATATCGTATGAATTTCCTCTGTAAAGCGTGCAAATAAAGCTCTTCACCGCCTAGGACCAGACAACTTGCCAGGATTCTAATGCGAGTTCCTCCCCAGAACTTCCTCCCACTTAAGCATATAGGTATGTTTCGCCAAAGTCTGGATGGGGTATTCATTCAGATATTTGTGAATATCCAATATTAATCCTTTCCGAGAAGGGCCCTCAACTATCATTCTTGCAAATAAGGTTGGTTTAGAAAATTGTAAAGTAGGGTTTATAGAAAGTGCGTAATATCATATCTGCAGGTATCTGTATATATAGCAGTAGGCGGTCGATTAAAGCTATCCTTAAAAGCATAACTCCACTTTTGTTGAGTCTAATGGGAGTAGTTTCATAATTATCAACCAGCTGCTGCAGAATCAGGGCTCTAATGAAGAAAAATTCCGGGTCTGCATCCCTTTTAGATGTTATTTCCTATTCAAAGTATCTTACCAAAAATTAATTTTTTTGTTGCAGGGGTTGCCAAAAATCTGACTTGTATCTTAGTGTAGACCAGTGGCAGCAGGTCCATTAGGGGCGCACGGGTGCCCCACCCACTAATCTATATGCAGGGGGCCGGACACATGGATTTCTATGGATTTTTTTTTCTTTGGATGAGCAAGTTTGAGGTGGAGGAACTCTATTGGCCTGCACAGAATCCGGGGGGGCACTGGTACAAGCAGACAGGCAGGGAGGTGAGGGGGGGAGGAGGACAGAGGAGACACAGGAGACAGATAGCAGGGCTGCAGATGACAGAATCACGTAAACTGACCACGGTGTCAGTCATGATAAACCGTGGTCAGTTTGCAGATGGGAGGGCATATTCAGGCAGGATCCGCAAGATATTTTAGGTGTTACAGGAAGCCAAATGACACAACACAAGCACTGTGCTGTATAACACACTTTAAGTGAACGCATATAGACTTATTTCTGACTGATACATTTCTTTTACAAAATGTGTTCTTATCTGAAATTGGTAATATCACATGGTTAGATCATGCCCTTTTGTCAAGCACGGTGGGAAGGGGAAAACTGAAGACAAGAGCAAACAGGTGGCAGGACGACGTTTTGCTGAGGTCTCTTTTCCGTAAGATACACAAAATATACAACAATCTTTAAAATAATTTTTTGACCTCAACGCTCCGTCTACCGGCAACCCCTTTACACTGTGGAATTCGCACAAGGCCTTCATCAGAGGCATATTAATGAAGCAAAGCTATGTAGCAAGGAAGCATCGGTCACAGCAGCTGAATGACATACTGACATCTATAAAAAATCTAGAGCAGTCCCATAAACAAAATCCTGCACCCCACATACTAGAGCAACTCAACCAGGCAAGACTCGAGCTTAGATCACTCTTACTGAACCAACACCATAATCAGGTGAAATCCTGGAAAGCAAACCACTATCACCATAGCACTAAAGCTGGTAAACTGCTTGCCCAACAGATTAAAGAGAAACCGGCTAAACAGGAACCAAATAACCTTTTTCAACCCCCAAACGGGGAGAAATTATTAAATCCTCAAGAAATGGCAGATGCATTTAGTGTTTATTATAGCTCTGTGACGGATCTCTGATACCTCTGCTGGGCACCTCCGCCAGACCTGTGTCTCCTGTCCTCCAAACGCACCCGCAGCCTGCAGACCCACCATAACCAGCCCTTAACCCCTCAATCACAAGACAAGCCACACAGGTGTTGAGGGTTAAACATGCCAAGCACGAACTGTTTATTAAATACAAAAACATACACCTTTAAACACAGTTAGGGACACTCCACTTAGCCTTGTCATAGAGGGGGGGGGGGGGTAGGGGACAAGGAAGAACCAATGGGAACTCAACACTTGTACATGGAAACAGAAACTACAGTTAAAACACATAAAGGGATTATCATAAGCAGGCAGCACCTCCTTACACATTCCCTGCTGGGAGATGTCTCCAGACCTTTGTCTACGTGCCATGACCCAACACAATTAAAACACAGCAACAAGGGGGGGGGGGGGGGGGAATGTAACATTACATTACATTATTTCAATGCCATTTTGTCCCCAAGTCTCCAAGTCTCTTCTGGGCCATAGTCTGTGGGCAGGAGGCAAGCCCACAGTCCCTTCCAAAACACACAGTGACAGTGGGTTCTGTCACAAGCTCCCTTTATAACCTAAAGCAAGCCAAGGGCACCCCACAGCCCACTCCTGAATTGATTGAGAAATTTCTAGACTCAATGGGGGTTTTACTAAAGGCAAATCCACTTTGCACTACAAGTGCACTTGGAAGTGCAGTCACTGTAGATCTGAGTGGGACATATAAAACAGCATTTTTGCTTGCACATGATTGGATGATAAAATCAGCAAAGCTTCCCCTCACATCTTTCAAGTGCACTTGTAGTGCAAAGTGGATTTGCCTTTAGTAAATCAACCCCAATAACTTTACCTGCGTTATCCCCAAAAGACTAGTATGCCCTCAACCAACCCTTCACAGAAACCGAAAATTTGTAAGGCTATTCAAGCACTTCCACACCAGGTTCAGGACGGATTTACTTCTGAATACTACCAACTATTTCACTAAATTTTGTCCCCACATTTAGAAGGAATTTTTATTGCTGCTTTGACCAGTGCTTCCTTTCCAGCTGAAATGCTAGTTGCAAATATCGTTACCTTACCTAAACCAGGAAGGACCCAGCCTATGTGCAGAATTTTAGATCCATTTCTCTTCTGAATGTAGATTTAAAACTGTACCTGAAGATTCTAGCCATGAGACTACTTAGTTATCTTCCTACTTTGGTGACATCGGACCAGGTGGGTTTTATCCTGGGACGCCAGACTCTATATGCCACAAGACGTGTGTTAAATCTAATGCACCATGCTAAAAACTCTTTAGGGCCTTCTTTGCTACTTACCTTAGATGCCGAGAAGGCCTTTGACAGGGTCCATTGGGGCTATTTGTCTAGAGCCCTGTCAAAATTTGGAATCCAAGGCAATATTTTCTCAGCCATATCTGCTCTTTACACGGTATCTGCTTACGTTTCCTCTGATGACCTGTTTTCCAAAAACTTCACAATTTCAAAAGGAACGAGGAAGGGTTGTCCCCTTTCCCCGCTTATATTTGCCCTGGTCATGGAGTCCTTAGCTGAGAAAATTAGATCCCATGTTAATTTTAAGGGCATATCCGTTAAAAGGAGAACTCCATGTTAATCACCCTATTTGCAGCTGACATTATTTTGACCCTGGCTGACTCGGCACAATCTCTCCCAGCTGTCCATCGAGTTCTCAAGACATTCCACTTAGTCTCATGCTATAAGGTGAACGAATCAAAGTCTAACGTTGTAGGTATAGGCCTTGACAATAGCTTAACCACTTCAATACCAGACACTTAGACACCTTCCCGCCCAAGCCAATTTTCAGCTTTCAGCGATGTCGCAATTTGAATGACAATTGCGCGGTCATGCTACTCTGTACCCAAACAAATGTTTTATCATTTTGTTCCAACAAATAGAGCTTTCTTTTGGTGGTATTTGATCACCTCTGCGATTTTTATTTTTTGTGCAACAAACAAAAAAAAACGAAAATTTTGCAAAAAAACAAGTTTTTCTTTGTCACTGTTAATTTTTTTTGTAAATAAGTGCGTTTTCTTCTTCAATGACGGGCACTGATAAGGCGGCACTAATGGGCACTGATAAGGCGGCACTGATGGGCACCGATGAGGTGGCACCAATTAGGGGGCACCGATGAGGTGGCACTGATGATGGGCACTGATAGGCGGCACTGATAGGTGGCACTGGTATGCGGCACTGATGGGCACTCAGGTGGCACTGATGGGCACTCATAGGCGGCACTGACGGGCACTCATAGGCGGCACTGATAGGTGGCATGGATGGGCACTGATAGGTGGGCATGGGTGGGCACGGATGGGCACTGATGAGTGGCACTGATGACACTGATGGGTGGCATTGCTGGGCATCCATTTTTGCATCCCTTTTTTTAACTTTTTTTTTATTAAATATGATGTGCCAATCAGTGCCCATCTGTGGGCACTGATTGGCATATTTTTGGCATTTTTTTTAACATGTGGATGGCCATGGGGGATGTACCTGGCCATCCACATGCTGGGGGCTTCCCTGGTGGTATTGGGGGCTTCCCTGGTGGTCCTGGGGGCTTCCCTGATGGTCTAGTGTGGGCATCTGAGGGGGGGCTGCGCTGATAAACAATCAGCGCATACCCCCCCTGTCAGGAGAGCCGCCGATCGGCTCTCCTCTACTCGCGTCTATCAGACGCGAGTGAGGAAAAGCCGATCAATGGCTCTTCCTGTGTACATCGTGATCAGCCGTGATTGGACACGGCTGATCACGTGGTAAAGAGCCTCCCTTGGAGGCTCTTTACCGAGATCAGTGTAGTGGTGTGTCAGACTGACACACCGCTCCACCGATCGCCGCGATGCGCGCCCCCACGGGCGCGCGGCGGCTGTTATCCTGAAGGACGTCATATGACGCCCAGTCAGGATAACGAAACCACTTCTCGGACGTCAATTTGCTATTGACCGGGCGGGAAGTGGTTAAAGCATGCCTTACAAACCTAATTCTCATATCCCTGGGTAATGGACTCTTTACCTTACCTTGGCATATCACTGACATCCCCACTTTCAAATTTGTACAAGGGGAATTACATCCCTCTGTTAGCTGACATCCAAAAAGAGACTTCTAAGCTGAGTAAGTTTTATTTATCCTTGGCTGGGAGATTAGCAGCATTTAAGATGTCTATTCTCCCCAAGATCTTGTACATTTTTAGGGTGCTTTCTGTTCAGGTACTACCATCCTTTTTGAAGCTATGCATAAGATACTCTCAGCATTTCTATGGGCTAACGGCAAAGCTACTATAGCTACGCCTACAATATTCTAAGGAAACATAGAAGAGCTGGCGGTCTAGGATTTTCTGACCTATTCTACTATTATGTTGCAACTTTACTAGATCAAATCAGGTCCTGGTTCCTACAACCCAATGCTAAACCCTAATGTGCTCTAGAACAGGAATCTATTGCTCTTGCTAGCAAATGCTTTTTCCCCAAACCTCAAAATGGGCCTTGATCACCCTAAAATCTCAGCTTCTATATTGGCATGGAAATATTTCCTAAAATTTGGTAAAACCTCTAACCACACAGTGAAAGGCCCCTTTCACACTGAGGCATTTTTAAGGCGATACAGCGCTAAAAATAGCGCCTTTATAGCGCTTGAAAAAATTGTCTCCTTTCACTCCAGTGAAATCAATGGGGCAGCGCGGCTATACCGCCGGCAAAGTGCCGCTGCAGCGACACTTTGCGGGCGGTTTTAACCCTTTTCGGCCACTAGTGGGGGTTAAAACCGCCCGCTAGTGGCCGAATAGCGCTGCTAAAATGACAGTAAAACAGCGCTAAATATAGCACTGCTTTACCGCCGACGCTCCCACCGCCCCAGTGTGAAAGGGGCCAAAGTCCCACTACCCCTAGAAATGTTTAAATTTATCCTTCCAGATATTGCCCTCAAAAGCCGGGAATTTAAAGGGATCAACACAGTGTCAGACATGCTCAGGGAAAACCAACCCCTTTTAAAGAACTATCATCCAGGTATACTCTGCCAGGAAACAATCAAGATAAGAGAAGCCGGCAACTCCATGTCCATATCCAAATATAAAAGTTTCTCTCTCTCTCTCTCTCGCTCTCTCATAGATAGATAGCTATAGCTATATATATATATATATTATATATATATATATATATATATATATATATATATATATATATATATCTTGTAATATCGGGGACCATTAGCGCTCATGGCAGATGCGTTTGTCAGTGATTCAAGCCAGGTCAGGAACTATATTTAAGGGCATGGTAGTCCATGTTTATTAAAAAGGCAAATAAAAGTCTGTAATAAGGATTTCCCATGCATGGGGTTCTTCTCCAGCAAATCAACACATCAGAAAATGCTAGCCCACCTGGCTCTCTTTAGCAGTACCTCTGCCCTTTATCGTGGTCATGTAGACCTCAGGATTCCTCAATGTGGATGGCTTCACTTTTGCGCCCACAGCTCCGCTCTGGCCTTAGTCCTCAGGCCGTTGCACTGCCTCGTGCAGTCACACATTCTGACTGCCTCCTGCAGCCTCTCTGACTTCTGGGGACCTCCTGTCTCTGGGTGTAGAGCAGTCTCGAACTGGGAGCCATGAGGTCTTCCCATACCCTCATTAGAAGTGCTGTGCTCACCTGAGCACACACCCTGCTGGTAATCTACAAAGTCTGGACACAGGGTTGGAGATCTCGTCCCACCCAAGACACTATGGAATCTCCAAACTACAGAGCCCCACGAATACCAAAACCTGGAGAAAGCTGCAAAAGCAGTTTTCCCCAGTCCACATTTATGCTCTGTAGCCTTGCACCAAGCAAATGTGCATACCCTGTGTCCCCCAAATTATCATCAAGTTTACCTTGACAGCATCTCCTACTGTCACAATATATATATATATATATATATATATATATTTATATATATATATGTGTATGTATGTATGTATGTATGTATGTATGTATGTATGTATGTATATGTAAAGGGAAACAACCCCTACCCTCCACATGAGCAATAATCCAATCATGCTAATGAATCTGCCGGACTGACCAGCTGTTGGAAGTGGGGATGGGAAGAAAGATAATTTACCACTAATGAAAACTTTAAAATATAATGAAATACACCATAAAGAAAAAACAAACAAACAAAAAAGAAGAAAAAAAGGAAAAAGGAAAAAGGAGAAAGAGAAGACAAAAAGAGAGAAACATTCCAAATATCATTATAGATGCTAGCATATAAAAGGTGAATTGTAACATGCCTGCATGGACCTGTTCTACATATACAGTTGTGCTCATAAGTTTACGTACCCTGTCAGAATTTATGATTATTTAGAGAATGTGAATAATAACACAAAAACTTTTCCTTTCACTCATGGTTAGTGTTTGGCTGAAGCCATTTATTATCAATCAACTTTGTTTACACTTTTTAAATCATAATGGCAACAGAAACTACCCAAATTACCCTAATCAGAAGTTTACATACCCCAGTTTTTAATACCGTGTTTTGCCCACTTTAATATCAATGACAGCTTGAAGTCTTTTGTGGTATTTGTCGACAAGGCCCTTTATCTTCTCAGATACTAAAGCTGCCCATTCCTCTTGGCAAAAAGCCTCCTGTTCCTGTAAATTCTTGGTCTGTCTTGCATGAACTACACGTTTGCGATCTCCCCAGAGTGGCTCAATGATATTGAGATCAGGAGACTGAAATGGCCACTCCAGAACCTTCACTTTATTCTGCTGCAGCCAATGACAGGTCGACTTGGCCTTGCGTTTTGGATTATTGTCATGTTGGAATGTCCAAGTACGTCCCATGCGCAGCTTCCTGGCTGATGAATGCAAATGTTCTTCCAGTATTTTTGATAACATACTGCGTTCATCTTGCCATCAATTTTGACCAAATGCCTGTGCCTTTGTAGCTCACACATCCCCAAAACATCAGCAATCCCCCTCTGTGTTTCACAGTAGGAATGATGTACCTTTCGTCATCGGGCCTTGTTGACTCAAAATAGTGGATACATTTATGGCATTTTTATTATTCATTATTATTATTTATTCATTTATTAATTTTTTTACTAGAAATGGCGGTGATCATCGATTTTTAGCGGGACTGCGACATTGCGGCGGACAGATCGGACACTTTTGACACTTTTTTGGGACCACTGACATTTATACAGTAATCAGAGCTAAAAATAGCCACTGATTACTGTATAAATGTCACTGGCAGGGAAGGGGTTAACACTAGGGGGCGATCAAGGGTTCAGAGTTCCCTAGGGAGGTGTTTCTAACTGCGGGGGCAGGGTACTGACTGGGAGTAGAGAGAGAGAGAGAGAGAGAGAGAGAGAGAGAGAGATCGCTGTTCCTGATCACTAGGAACAGCAGATCTCCCTCTACTTCCCTGACAGAACGGGGATCTGTCTGTTTACATTGACATTCTGTCTCTCTATGGAGTGATCATGGGTCGCCAGCAGACATCACAGTCGCCGGCAACGCGCATTGGCTCCAGCGTCACACCGCGGGTGTGCGTGCCCCCTAGAGCTCTTAAAACAGCCGGCGTACACCTACGGCGATTCGCAAAGCCGTGCCAACCTGCCGCAGTATAATGACGGCGGCTGGTTGGCAAGCGATTAAGGGTCCAAAAAAAAAAAAGACGTAAGACTTAAAAAAACACTGCACTTCTACAGGAGTTTTGCATTTTTTATGCTGCTTTTTGTGCCAGAGGTTCTTGTATTTTTTTTCTGTTCCTAGTGTGCATGGACCTTAAGGCCTCATGCACACTAGAACGCAAAAAACTGTTGTAAAAACACCAGACAAAAACACTAATGTTTTAATGAATAGCTGGTTGTTAAGGAACGAGCCAGGAAGCTGGGTTCTGCATCCTTAACAACAGAAAAAATAAAATAATTGCTGCAATACAAAAATGTGAAAAAAACAACAGGCCCTCTGGGTCTTGTATGGATTTAACAGGAACCTTACGCTAAAATGTAAAAAAAATAAATAAAGAAAAACACGGAGTGCATGCTGGGTCAGTAACGTCACAAGGGGGCTGTGCCACCAGGTGACATTGCAAGGTGGCCCCATCCCTAAGCTATTCAAGAGCGGTCACACCGCGGAGCAGGCGGTCGGCGGTTAGCCTTCGGCACAAGCAGAGATATACCCCATACTCATTCACAGGGGAGGGGGGGATCTGAGAGCCCCAAAGCTGGGTTGTTGGGAAGATATATATTTCTAACACCGTAGAGAATAAAATGACGGTCGTTGCAATACTTTCTGTCACACCGTATTTGTGCAGTGATCTTACAAGCACACTTTTTTTTTTAATTAAAAAAAAAGACAACAGTAAAGTTAGCCCAATTTTTTTTATACAGTGAAAGATAATGATACGCTGAGTAAATTGATACCCAACATGTCACGGTTCAAAATTGCACCCACTTGTGGAATGGCGACATACTTTTACCCTTAAAAGTCTCCATAGGCGACATTTTAAAAAATTCTACAGGTTGCATGTTTTAAGTTACAGAGGAGGTCTAGGGCTCATCTCACATGTGTGGTTTGAACACCGTTTTCATATACGGGTGCTGCTCACGTATGCGATCGTTTCTGCACACGAGCTTGGCGGGCGGGACGTGTTTAAAATGCATTTCATTTTTTTGTTATTTATTTTTCCTTTTATACTGTTCTTTTTTTTTTTTATTGTATCACTTGTATTCCTATTACAAGGAATGTAAACATCCCTTGTAATAGAAAAAAAGCATCACAGGACCTCTTAAATATGAGATCGGAGATCGGAAGTGACGAATCCGCCGCAGAGACCACTCTTATCTGAAAGCGGACCACCGCCCTGCTGCCATAACAACAAAAACCCTCTTTAAAGTAGTGACGTATAAAGACGGCGGGCAGTCCGCAAGTGGTTATGGGCGTGGTGGCTGGCTTCCTGGCCAGCTCTTTAACAAATAGCTAATCAAAGGATGCAGGCGATCCTGCATCAAATAGAAAAAAATAAATAAAAAACGCTGGACACTGGCGTTTAGCTGAGTTTGGGAGACTTTAGTAGCTTTAAGGATGCCTATGCCACTAAAAGCCTATGTGTGCATAAACACATAGAACAACATGGAGAGGCGTTTTGCAGCTGTATAAAAAAAACAAAAAAAAAATGCCTGATGCTGCTAAAAGCAGCCTTCTCAATCCAGTGATGTGCACAAGAGCCTTGGCTGTCCTGGGACTCAGTCTTCTCATTGGTTGAGACAGCAGCAGGATCCATTAGCTCCCACTGCTGTCAATCATAGCCAGTGAGCCAATTAGGAGAGAACGGGGGGGAGTAGTCGAGCTGCAGCTCTGTGAGTCTTATGGAGCGAGCACGCCTCAATGCCCCCATAACAAGCAGCTTTCTATGGGGACACTGGTCAAGGGGGGGGGGGGCAGGGGGCCAGAGAAGAGGAGGATTGGGGATGCTTTGTGCAAAACCACTGCACAGAGCAGGTTTTTTTTTTAAAGCTGACCCTTTAATACCACTTTAAAGTAGTTGTAAACCCTCACCTTGTAAAACAACCCATTCAGTTTAAAATAGAAATGAAAGGTAAAACGTTTGTTATATTATTATTATATTATTATAAATACATGTTTTCTTCTTTGTTATAAGTGATCACATTTTCTCTGTTCTCAGCTGCACAAGAGTAGGGAGAGGAGAAACAGAATCCCAATGATCGTCCCAGTAACATGCTGTATGGGGGTGGGGGTATGTCAGGACAAAGTCTGATCATAATCACCACCAAAAGAAAACTATTTGTGTGAAGGAAATTATAAAAATGTTATCTGGATACAGTGTAGCATGGCCGCACAATTGTCATTCAAAGTGTGACAGCGCTGAAAGCTGAAAAATGGCCTGGGCAGGAAGAGGGTGTAAGTGCCCTCTAGGCAAGTGGTTAAGGCATATCTATCTATGGAAAGGGATGAAGAGAGAAAGGTTGTATTTTTCCAGTGTTATATCAAGAAAGCATCAACAGAATCCCTACAGCTAAAGGGTGTAAATCTGTCCAACACAAAGAAACTTGAAAGCTATCCCTTGCAGAGGCGCTGTGCTCACACTGTAAGGGTTAACAGCTTATTTAGGTCTAAGGGGCATAGAAAAGTAGATTAATTTCCCTGATCATCCACGCTGCTAGACATGTCTTCATCCCCATGCTCCAACAGTCTAAGGTCCTGATGTCATCAAGATTGATAGAGGGTCCTTTGCCCTGCATTGGACATTGGGGTGTTGAGGGACAGTCCATTGCAAAAGACAGGGGACAACTGTCTCCCGGAGGAGTGGAGGATCAGATAAGTAAAAGTGTTTTTACTCTCCCCTAGCCCTAAATGAGCAGTTGTTTTCATTATTTTCTGGAGTTGGGCTTTAATAAAACTTCATATATACAGGACCCAGCATCTTCATGAATCCACAAACAAATCACTTTGGATTAAAGTGGAAGTTAACCCTCCTATCTTTTTCAGCCAAGGAAACTGCCATCTTAGCCTCTGTTTAATCTGCAACTGCCCTGATGCTGCACATGTGATCTGTTATGACACCTGCCATTGGATGGTTTGACAGTTTGGTTGAGAGCACAACCAATGTGACATCTAGCATTTCCAGTATGCCGGCAATGTTAACAGCTTTTTGAAACTATCAAAATCGATGGGTTTACTTTCGCTTTAAGTGAACGCATGCACAGAATACAAAGGCTTCTGTAAATGAACAGCATAAAGAAGGGGCAGGAGCAATGCTCTGTGTGCCTCCTGTCAGAGCCTCGGGAGTGTTGTTATAGCTGCACTCCTGGAGCTTGGTAAAATTGTCAGATTTGGCGAGCGACACATGCAAAAACGAGAGATTATACCTTCTTTTCCCCAGTCCATGGTACCCATTCTCGCCTGGACTATTTCCTTATAGATCATAGACTTCTGGACCGAGTAATCTCCACTCAGATCGAGATCACGACCTTATCAGATCATGCCCCAGTTTCGCTGAGGATGCGGACCCCCGTACCCCAAAGACCCCCCTTCTCATGGCGTCTCAACGATCAGCTGATTCTGGAAACCGAGTCTGCTGACACTGTGAGAAGGGAAATCAAATTTTTCTTTCTACAAAACGACACGGGAGGTATCTCACCCGCAACTCTTTGGGAGTCTCATAAGGCCTATATACGGGGTATCCTCATCTCCATCGGAGCCAGGAAAAAAAAAGAAAATAAAACTAAGATGCTCGAAATAACCAATGAGATCCAGAGGTTGGAAAGGGAACATAAAAGCGATGGGTCACATAAGCAAGAGACATACCACAGGCTGAACAATAAAAGGGAAGAACTAAAAACGGTTTTGGAGTTAGAATCCAGAAAGTGGTTCCACATAATAGACAAAGAGAAATATCAGTGGGGGGATAGATCAGGAAAACAGCTTGCAAGGATGCTTAAAAAGAAAAGGGAACTGAACTTTATTGAAAAAATCCAAAACGAGTCCGGAGAAATGGTTTTTTCGACCAAGGCTATAGCAAACGTTTTTAAAACTTACTACGAAAGACTGTATAACGTTAGACAGAATGAGCAGCAAAACCCTGCCTCTGGTGCAGAGGGGAGGGACTTTTTAAAGAACTGTGCCCTCCCGGCTCGGTCAGAAGCCGATAGACTTAACATGGATAGTCCCATTACCGAGCTCGAAATTTTGGATGCCCTGGGGGGATCCCCGAGCGGTAAGAGTCCGGGCCCGGATGGTTTCACATTGACATATTTAAAGAAGTTTAAAGACATATTGGTCCCGAGACTATGTCGATACTGGAACCACCTGGGAACGGACTGTATTATGGGGAGAGAGGCCCTTGAGGCTTCAATAACTCTCATACTAAAAGAAGGCAAAGATAGGACCTTGTGTTCAAGTTACCGCCCGATAGCTCTTTTAAACACCGACACTAAGTTATACGCAAAAGTCCTTGCCAATAGACTGAAGGATAAAATGCGGGGTTTAGTTCACCCGGACCAGGTCGGGTTTGTCACCGGGAGAGAAGGCCGCGATAACGGGGTCCGAACCCTACTGCTGCTCCACGCCGCCAGGAGGGCGAAGGTCCCCAGTCTGCTCCTGTCGATCGATGCAGAGAAGGCGTTCGACAGGGTAGACTGGGGACATATGATGGGAACCTTGGAGGCAATGGGGTTCGGCCCCAGGATGCTGCAGTGGATAAAAGTTCTGTATAATCAGCCCCAAGCCTCGGTAAGGGTAAACGGGACGCCCTCCGGGGGGTTTGTCATGGGAAATGGAACCTCTGTCCCCCCTTCTGTTTGTTTTGTCCCTGGAACCTCTTCTGTCCGCAATCCGTATAAACAACGACATAACAGGGATCAGAGTAGGTGATAGGGTCCATAAACTTGCGGCTTTCGCGGACGATGTTCTTTTCTACATCACCAACCCCAGGATTGCTATCCCTAACCTGTTGTCAGTCCTTAAAACCTTTGGGAGACTCTCAAATCTAAAAATAAACCTTGGTAAATCAGAAATATTGAGCATCAATATAAAAAAGGAGGAGGCAGACCTGCTAGCAAACGAGTTTACTTTCCCGTGGAGAGAAAACATAAAATACCTGGGGATCAGATTGGCGGAGACAACAAAAAAAATATATTTAATAAATTATCTCCCCTTGCTAGACGAGATAAGAACCGAACTACACAAAATCTCCTTACGACCACTCTTGTGGATAGGCCGCATTAACGCATTAAAAATGATGGTTGCACCTAAAATTAATTACAAATTCCAGATGCTACCCATTGCTATTCCCAATGTGTTCTTTAAGACCCTTAGACAAATTATCTCCAGGTTCATTTGGGCTAATAAAAAAACGCGTATCGCCGCTTGTACACTTAGCCGAGAGAAAAAATATGGGGGACTGGCAGTCCCCGATTTCGAAAAATATTACCGAGCGATTGCACTTTCACGGGTGATGGAGTGGGCGAAAGGGGGGGGGGATAAAAGATGGATTAGTTTAGAAAACACAATAAGCAATAGGGACTTAGGACATGATATTTGGAACCCACCTCGTTTTAGGGTACTAGTAAGCAGCGCACACGAGATAACTATGGTCACACTAGATTTTTGGGACAGTTTTCACAAAAAAAATAAAATTAAATTTAATTCTTCATTAATATATTTAAAAAAAAACAACACTATGTTTGCACCAGGGGGCAGAGAGATAGGGGGGAAATGGATTAAGTTAGAGGGGGCTCAAGTGAGGGATATAATAAAAAAAGGGAAAATTTGCACATACCAAGAATTAAGTTTGCGCACAGAAATGTTTGAAATTGACCTATGGAGGTATGCACAACTAAAACACTTCGTGGAGAGTCTCCCCGTGCCAATCCGTGAGGAGGGCAACTATACGCAACTGGAGAAACTCACCCTCCGGGAGTCCACGAGGAATAGTATCTCTCGCGTCTACAAGATTTTATTAAGCGAAGATGTGAGTGACGTGCCTCCATATGTCAAGAGATGGGAAGGGGAATTAGGGATACAGTGTGGCAAGAATAGGTTAGAAAAAATATTTAAAATAATTCATAGCTCGATATTCCCCATAAAATCGGTTGAAAATAATTTTAAATGCCTCGCAAGGTGGTACCTAACTCCTGACAGAACGTGCAAATTCCAGGCCGAGGCAGCCCCGGAGTGCTGGAGAGGCTGTAAAGTTAGGGGTACGCTGGCCCATATTTTTTGGGACTGTCCGGTGATTAAGGAATACTGGCAGGGAGTTTTGGACTTGATCTATACTATAACAAAGGAAGCAATCATAGAAGATCCCTGGACGTGTCTGTTCCACGGGACGGGGACTCCATGGAAATATTATAAACTTTCTATAGTACCGGTCCTTTTAAATGAAGCAAAATGCTTAGTGTCGAAAAAATGGCGGGAGACATCCGGCCCGACCCTGAGGGACTGGATTCATAGCATGAACGAGATTCAACGGATCCAAAGCGTGGACGCGATTGTGGGAGGGGCCGATTTCGGCGGTAAAGAGAAATGGAGGGACTGGAATGACTTTAAGGACTCTTGGAGATACCTTGCAGTGGTAACGGGTTAGGTTTCCCCTTCTCATTGTATGTTGGGAGTATTTTCTTACTATTGGGAATGTAGGGCCGGGACCTCTTAGAGAGAAAAGGCAAGGAAAGGGGGGGGGGGGGGGGGGGGGGAGGAATTAGTATGTAAATGTGTGTTAAGAATGAAATTTACTGTCGGTTTCATGTTTATGTATTTTGAAATATAAAAAATAAAGATTTAAAAAAAAAAAAAAAAAGATGTAAATTAAAGAGCTAAGTCCAAGAGGTGGCATGCATTAGACTGAACTCATATTATACCAGCAGATTTTACATAATGGCTGAATCCCAGGAGTTCAGAATTAAAGTGGTTGTAAACCTCAGACATGAAATATGAACAAAGCATATCCCTCTATACTGTGTACTTATCTCAATCCAGAGCACTAAGTGTCATTTCTGGCCACTGCCTCTTTCCTCTGCTATCAGCACGAGTCACTTCTGGAAAGTTTTCCTGGCTGATACCGAGAGAAAGTTGGTGACAGGTGAGGGAGCTCTACCAGATTGACAACCTTCATTTTGTTCCTGTGTGCTGTGTAAAGGGGGGCTGTGTCAATTACCTCCAACAGCTCTCCTCCCCCTGCTTTTTAGAGCTGAGAAATCCTGTGTAAATTCTGCAATTTTAATTATTGTAGTTGACAGATGGCTGTATATAAACATGTACAGCTTGGAGGATGTAGGAGGATTTGTATCATCGCTGTGTATCATCTGAGGATAATCACTTCACTGGGTATATGTAGGGGTTTACAACCACTTTAAAGCCCGTGGGAAATCTGAAATTTCTCCATTACAGTGGGGTTGCACCTGCAAGGGTTAACCGCTGGTTTATTTCAGGGGGAGCCCCTAAATGAACCTCTGCTCCCCTGGCAGATGGCACTATTCTTCAGGGGTGGACTGTCCCTCAGCATCATCACATCCAATGCAGGGCTTGATGACATCAACTGGTGAGCATGGTGAGAAGACACTGTGGGGACCAGTCTAGCAGCATGGAAGATCAGGCGGGTAAATCTTCTTTTCTTTGTCCCGTAGACCTAAAATAGCAGTTAACCCTTGCAATGCAGGAGAGAATTTTCAAGTTTTGAGAGTTCAGCTTTAAAATTATTCTGGCACATTTAATTCCACAAAATTGTGCACATACCTCTGCGTTGCATTACTACATCTTCAGTAACTTTTCGAAGGCCAGAATTAATACGGGACTGTATATAGTTGTATGGAGCATGTCGGTGTCCCTGGGTTTGCAGTTGCTGCTTAGCAGCTATTAATCGATTATGTAAAGACTCTTTCTGCTTCTCCAGCTCCCGCACATTCTCCTGCAGTTGTTCAATCATCTCTTCAAGCTCCACATCTTTTCCGGATCTTCTTGAAACTCCAGTCCCTTGCTCCGCTTTCTTTTTGTCCTGCACCAGGCGTATTAACTTGGTGGCCATCCTAGAACAAGAATAGTAACAAACTATGTCTTACAATTCCAAAAAATAAACAGAATATGTTAGTTTCAGAGAAATACATTTCTTGGGTATAATGGACTGGACTATACTAATTCACTTAATGTTGTTAATTTAATCATGCAAAGGTGTTTATTTTAATACAGATATAATGGGATAACTGGTCTGGGAATAAAAGGGTTAAATCACTCATGTTGAATTTTATTTAGAAGTGAGGGGTGGGAAAGTTATGCGACTGATAGCAGATGCATTTACCTACCTACAGTAGTTGGAGGTAGGTACATTACCCATAGGATACCAATAAAACCTAGTAAAAAATAGTATTTTTCATAAATATCTCAGGACTCGGCTCATCATATTTCTAAATGACACTTTTTAAAACATCTATTTTTTCCTTATATTAGTTCTAGCGTTGTCATTACTGAGCATCTGTGCTTTTCTATGCAATGCAGAGTGAATATGGTAGGAGGGTAGGAGGGGTCTGCAGAGTGCTGTTATGTACATACTTTCTGATAACATAGGAGCACTCTGCCTCGGTACTCATCTGAAAAGCTATTATTCCGAATGTAAGCAGTGGGCTGGCTACTGGGAGGAGTTATGTAAATGTTAAAATGTCTTCATGAGTGGATATCACTCTGGCAAAATGGGTATTTCTAGGCGGACTGCATTTGTATGCCGACCACCCTAGGTAAAACTCACATGTGATGCTGATCATCCATGATGAATATAACCAAAGTTCAATGAATGAAAGGAACATGCCATGCATAGTCTGGCCAGGGAGAAAAGAGCTAAATGATTCTGAATGTCTTCCAGCCAAGAAAAGAAGCAGGATTTATCTGATTTTGTGCAACTTCCAATGCACAATGTGAGAAATTTAGTGTGCAGTGAAATTAGAGCAAGCAAATTCAGTACAGGGGAGAAGCCTGAACAACTATGCAAGAATGAATGTAAGGTAGGCCATACAGGGTGCACATTTCTTTGCTGTAACCACAGGTTGCAGCAAAGAAATTGGCACTATTCCCCCATCAATACAGACAGTGCTGACGGGGGAATCCCTCTGCCCATTAAAGATTCAAATCTTGACCATTTTCTGCTGAAGCGGCCGAGGTTCGAAGCGTGTATGGCCGGCCTAAGGCTGGAGTTCAACTTTAACCCTTCAGAAGAGACAATTTAAAAAACAGACACAATAAATATGCATCTTTTTCAGCCTGACAAACTATGTAATTCTGCAGAGTGTTTGGAAAGGATGGGTCATGTGTGCCTGGTTATATACCTGCACTTTTGAATTATGAAAATAACTTCAATGTGCCCTATAGCCATATTCCCTTTGTTTTTTTAAAGAATAATAGCAAGGCGGCCATATCCAAGGAGTATAATACTCAGGTGGGCAGTTAGGAGAGGCTTCATATTGAGAAATAAGAGAAAGCCAGAAACCCCAGATAAAGGATCCAGAGAGAGACACTCAGAGAAATAAAAAGGATAATATCAGGAGGGATGGTTATTATGTATTGTGCTCCTCTTCATTTCCTCCTGTTGAATAAAGGACAATTTCCCTTTTATTTATGAGGGGTTGCATTGTTGAAAAATAGTTATCTTACCCTACTATAATTTCTTAAAGTATAACTACAAGGCATTTTTATTTTTTTTTATTAGTGCTCGGATAGAGTGGAAAGGAATTAGACCACTTGTCAGGTTTTATTGCTGTCTGTGTCCCAGTAAAGCCGCTTACACACGATCAGATTTTCGGACGACCGTTTTTTTGTTGCATGCTAGTCTCATGACAAAAGTGAAGAGACTACTCCCCATATGAAAATTCTCATACAACACCGTAAAAAAAAGAAAACCGTACAAATTATATGAAAAATCGGATGTGTTCACATCCGACAAAAATGTAATAGTCTTCACATCCAGCTTTTGTAGGATCAAAAACTGATATCGGCTGTCGAAAGCACTAGACTAACGATCCGAAAATCGGCAGATCGTTTTTCGGATGAAATTTTACTTCCGATTTTTGTATCGTGTGTACCGGCCTTTAGGGAGATTCCCCTCTATATTTATCCTGTTTACCATTATTACTGAAAGTAAAAGTAAAAGAAAATCCCAAGTTTTGGGTTGTCCTCTGAAAAGTAAGTAAATATACCCTGACCATGGGAAAACGCAAAACATGGCAAAAAACGCAAACTGCGTTTCTGCCATGATTTGCTTTTTTGGTACGTTGCATCTGAATTTTATATTTCAATATGTGAAGAGCTTTATCCCGCTACTCCAGTTCTGACTCTGGACCTAGCCATATAGAACTTGGGGCGACTCTGGGCTCCCAACTCCTGGGGTGCAGCAGGATCCCATTTGGTACTCCTGGGAGTTCGGGAATCGCGGAGTACCCCCAGCTCGGATCTCTTCTGAAGGTCAGCTGGTGTACCGGGGCATGTTGATCCCTGGGCAGAAGGGACGGGTACCTGTTGTCTGGTGCGACATCCACGGTTGCATTGCCAAGCGAATGTGATTATTGTACTTATCTGTTCAATGTCATGCCTGTATACTTCACATTGTTATCATTTTGTTAAGTTTGTAAAACTTTAATAAAAATTTTCAAACTAAAAAAAAAAAAAAAAAAACATAGTTCTACTTTAAGCAATTCCACTTTGTTTCTTCTGCATGACACTAGGCCAACCTCTTTCCTGTCAATTTAGGTTATACCCTCCTCCATGCTGAAATTTCAGAGTACATGCTGATCCAGTGGAGTGAAGTGCAATCTCTTGCTGTAGACATATGCACTTCAGACAGACAATGGCTTCAACAAGAGACGTCAGACTGCGGGCATGGCACAAGAGATGATCAGAGACTGCAAACTTGGCACAAGAGACGGTCATACTGTGGGCATAGCACAAGAGATGGTCAGACTGCAGCCATGGCACAAGGGCAGGGCTGTTACAAAAACATACACAGCCAGACAGACTCTGACATCATAAAGTCAGGGCAGTCAAGCTGCTTCTATCTTCCACAGAGATGATAGAGAGAAATCTTCATCTGTGGTAGTACCAGTGCCACTTGCGAACCTCCTGGGCCTTCTGTAGGCCTTGGCCCCTCCTCCTGCTGGTCTAACTTGGCTCCTTCCTGGGCTCCCCCTTTTCTCACACGCCTCCAGTTCAGCAGCAATAGTCTCTGTGTGCTGCTGAACTGGGGCCGTTCCTAACCCTCTTTGCTACCGCCCAGGCAGGAGAGGTTTTTGTTTCAGGATCCAACGATCCTTGCTTCTAGGGCTGAAGTGAGAGCGGCAGTGTCTTCAATCCGAAGGTGTCTCTCTCTGCCCTGCATCTGGCAGGCGAGGAGTGCAAAAGCAGGGTCGGGACTCGAGTCAGGAGAGGCGAGCGGGTAAAATGAACGGCGCCTGGCCGGGGCTGTGCTTTGCCGCCTGTCAGTGTGGTGAACAGGGTACAGGTGCGAGCAGGGCCGGCCCCAGGTGCTAGGATAAGCACCTCATGGGGAACACATGGTTTTGGCTCCCCCCTCTCCTGGCACCCTCAGGTGGCTGCCTTATGCTGGCCCTGATTTATGTCATGATAGGAACGATTATTAAGGAAGTGTTAATATGTTGATTATGTATGTGTCTCCTAGCTTTAGGTCTCCTGTGACAACTCACAGTGAGGCTTGAGGCACAGTGGGTGGACAGGCATGGATGGACGATGTCAATGGAAAGCAACACATTTCTTGAGCATGCGCGCTGCGGATGCCATGGCAGCCGCGCCTCATTTTTCAAGATCTCCAGTGACATCATATATCCATGCCTGTCTATTTACTTCGCCTCAAGCCTCGCCTTAGGTTGTCTCCACAGTGGCCGGCCACAACAAGCGGTGCTGTAGCGAGCCCAGCGCTTCTCCTCCACCAGATTGGACTGCCAACTGATGAACAGATCTCTCCCCCTCTTGCTGGAACTTATCCATGCCCGATTATGACTTCATAAATGTGATTTGCCTGCAATAAGTGTGTATTAAACTTGTCCTATATCTGCACCCAGAGGCACCTCTCTCCTTGTGTTTGTTTACTGTCAGATCAAAGCCATTGAGTTGCTGGCTCTTTACTTTTTAAGGTGGTGCCCAGATTTTTGGCAGGTTATCCAGGCCTGATTTAGTAAACTATGCTGCTTTTGCAAATATGTCCAAACCAATACCGGTTCATTGCCTAGGGCAGTGATGGCGAACCTTTTTGAGCCCGAGTGCCCAAACTGAAATAAATACATTGGTTTTGTGTTCCAAAGTGCCAACACAGCAATTCACGAGAGAGGGGGGCTGAGAGAAAGAGGGGTTGTGTGAGAGAGAGAGGGGGGTGAGAGAGAGAGGGGGGAGATAGAGAGAGAGGACAGCAAGAGTGAGGGGTGTGAGAGATAGGCTGAGAGGGAGGGGGGCTGAGAGAGAGGGGGCAGAGAGAGAGGGGTGTGAGAGATATGCTGAGAGAGAGGGAGAGGGGACAGAGAGAGAGAGGGAGAGGGGCTGAGAGAGAAGGGTGTGAGAGAAATGCTGAGAGAGAGGTGAGCTGAGAGAGAGAGGAGGAACAGGGAGAGGGAGGGGGGGCAGAGAGAGAGAGATGGGGGACAGAGAGAGAGGGGGAACAGAGAAAGAGAAGGGGGACAGAGAGAGAGAAGAGGGACAGAGAGAGAGAAAGGGACAGAGAGAGGGGTGCGAGAGAAATGCTGAGAGAGGGGGACACAAAGAGGGGGGGACGGAAAAAGAGGGAGGGGGGCTGAGAGGAGAGAGACCTCTAGCTCTGTCCTGGACCCTCTTGTGTACCCACAGAGATGGCTCTGCGTGCCAGCTGTGGCACGCGTGCCATAGGTTCGCCATCACTGGCCTAGGGTTTCTTTTATACCTTTCACAGAAAAACTGACATAGTTCCCCTTGCCCTTAAAATTCCATTTTCAATACGTTTTCTACAAGAAATAAATAAGTAAATAAAAATTAAGGACATTGGTTTTAATTTTTTCCTTTCATAATAAAAAATACTATATATGTGAAGGAAAGGAATGACAAAAAAAAAAAAAAAAAAAAGAAGAAGGAAGATCATAATAAAATAAACAAAACAAACTATTCAATTCCACTGGCACCGACTGCTCGGCCCCACTTTTCTCCCGCAGCTTGGCAGCATGCAAGAGACTCTTGGCAGCTTCTGTGGACGTAACCAATACAAGAGAGAACCTCTATTATAATGAAAACCCCATTTGGGGCTCTAAGTGAGGTTACAGGGTTGATTTAACTCCCTTGCCAATAGTCACTGTACTTACACTGTGGAGGGGCGGACAGGAATGTGGCAGCTACAGTAAGAATGTGCTTGAGCACATCATCCTGTATCTCCCGTGTCAGAAGAGACAAAAAATGACAACTAAGGCCCGTCAACTTCTATGTGTAGCATGGTCAGATACAAACAGGACTCCTAATTGGACTGTCAGGATAACCAAAGTATTTTAGGTGTGTAGAAATTAATTTAGGGGATGCAAGGACCTTCTAATGGATTGAAGATGCATTAGTAAGCAACATACTAAAATTAGCGTTAACATACACTTTAGGGTGGACTCGCAAATAGGCACAGAAATTTCACAAAAACTTGCTCATCAATAAGCAAGCATGTGGCTGTCAAGTTCCAGCGCCAACACTTGAATGGTTACAGTATTAAATCTTTATAAAAAGTCTAGTAAAACACCCCATTTCCTTTTTTTTTTGGAAAGAGCACATTGTTCTCTTGTATAAATTGCTTATCTATGTCTTTATTACACAGGGAGAAAACATGGGAGAGGAATAACTGCTATATTTTTTACCAAACAGCAAATGATTAGATGGTTTAGCAGATTTTTTTGTTGTGTTATAAAGTTATGCTCCTGTGTCACTTTTAAATGGAATTCCGTAACAATCCAACTTGTACATGATCCTTTTATTTTCATACAAACATACATACATTTACAAGCATTCATGTGTTATAATCCTTGGTGTGCCACACATCTATCAGCCTAAAATGTAAGCCTTGCCAACAGGCTTGGCACAGCAAGATTCTCTGTTGTGACTATTCACCACCCATCTGTGATAAAATGCTAGGGTCTAGGGCAGTGATGGTGAACCTTGGCACCCCAGATGTTTTGGAACTACATTTCCCCATGATGCTCAACTACACTGCAGAGTGCATGAGCATCATGGGAAATGTAGTTCAAAAACATCTGGGGTGCCAAGGTTCGCCAGCACTGGTCTAGGGTGTTAGGGTAAAGCACTGAAGGGCATTTTACCACTGCAATAGGTTCTACTTTTAAAATGAAAACATTGTAGTCACTTTTTTCTTTCATACACCCATTATATTCACCCATCAGGTGGTTAGTAAACAACACTGATTTTCCAATACTCATATTTTTGAAAGGAAAAACAAAGTTTGTGCATTGTGATGCAAATTAGCAATTATTGCAGTAAATACACAAAAGTACATTTTCCATTTAAAGTGTAAACCCCCAAAAATGAACTTTTATTTTATGCTCTATTTTGGCCTATTAACCATTGGAAGTGTTGTGTCATTGGTTTATTCTGTTCAATAAAAAAAACTGCAGAAATTCATTATTGTCCACTGTAATTATTTAACACATTGTTATAATTTCTGCCTATTTTACCTCTGAACTACAAACCACACCAAGTTATAAAGGAAAGGGGGAGATGTTATGCGGTCCTCACATACATCCTGTGCTTAGATGACCAACACCAGGGTAAGTTGAAATGCATTACATTTTTGTTCTTAGGTTTAGATACACTTTAAAATAGGAATGCCATCGATCAGTATTTTATATATTCAAATGTAAAAAAAATGTATAATAAATCAGCATGTAGTGTACTGTTTTAGGCTCAGTTCACATATATACGAATCGGATGCATTTTGAACCACATCCAATTCACATTACATGTGAACCAGACCGGCTTTCAATTGAGCCGGTTCACATATATGCAGGCCAGTTGCAATGCAAATTAAAAAATGGTCTTGTGTGCTACAGTCCGGTTCAATTTAAAGCAGAGGTTCACACAAAAAAAGGAACCTCCGCTTTTCAGAACCCTCCCCCCTCCAGTGTCACATTTGGCACCTTTCAGAGGGGAAGGGGGTGCAGATACCTGTATAATACAGGTATTTGCACCCACTTCCGGGCTCAGACTCCCACAGGAGTCTACGCCGCAAGCCGCCCCCCCCCCCCCCCCTGCTGGGAAACACACAGGTCCCAGAGACAGCAGGGACCATCCGGGTTGCGCAGTGCAACTCGCGCATGCGCAGTAGGGAATCGGGAAGTGACGTCGCAAGGCTTAATTTCCTGATACCCTTACCGACAACAAATGTTCACTGACAACAAATGTTCCCGGATTCCCTTACCGACAACAAATGTTCGATGGAGCATACACATGGTCGGAATTTCTGCCAACAAGCTCACATCCAACATTTGGAAAATCCAATCGTGTGTATGGGGCATTCGTGTATTTAATGATACTAGTTAGTATGAAGACTATTACAATGTTCCTGACATTTTTCAAATCTGCAAAACTAACCCCCTGACAGCACTGTGCCTTATTTGCTTTACAATAGCTGCTTGAGTATAGGTAAGCATGTAACATTTTGTGGCCATATTTGAAAAATACTGCAGCTGGCATATGTAACTAGGACCACTCCTTTTCTCCAATTAACACAAAGATGAAAAGGAATGTGAAAGTCAGCAAAATGGGAGTATGGGAATGAAATAATACTTTGCAGACTTTGATAGAACTATTACTGCCTGTGAAAGGACCCTTTGAAGATAATTGAAAACACTGGGAAGCAATCTGCTTTATAGCACTGACAAATAACAGTTTCCTAAGGCTTATCATTTAAGTGTGGTAAAATAGGGAAAGAGAAAGAAATATATAAACCATATTTGGTCCATATGTAGTGGACGTTTCATTGTTAGTACATGCCTAGCCTTGCATGACAAGCTGTGTGTTGCTGGATGGAACGGTGTTACACGGACACAAAGGGCTAGGTCTTTTATTTTAGGATATGTGGTGGACCGCAAAGAACTTGCTTATAAACAGGGGTGTTAGAAGGATTTTGGGCATTTCCACCTTTTGTGTGAAGTGTAAATGTAGATTATAAAGAAATGAAGAACAGATTTCATGTGGTCCCAAACCAATAAATGACGCTAAGCCTCCCCAATATAAAGAAAGTAATGGAGAAGCTTAGCTGCATATTGTTGGTATACCTACATATCCAACTGTTTTATAACGTGCTATGCAAAATAAGCTGAAGAAACAAATAAGAATGCTATACCATAGAGGGAGCCTGGTAAATACAGATTACAATTGAAAATCAAACAGATAGTGTTTAGATCTGCAAGGAACACAAAGATTAAACAATATCTTTTTTTTTTTTTCTTTTACGCAAAACAAGTTTCTAAACCACTGATGTATCTACTACTACTACTACTACTACTACTAGAGGTATAGACAGGGTCAAGGTGAATTTGAGGTTGCTGAAATGAAACACAGGAGAAAAAAAACAAAAAAAAAAACACATGGTTAGTCATACCAGTAGTGGTATTTCTGAGAAAGATCATTCTAATTTATAAGAGGGTATCAGATTGTGCACTTAATTTGTTGCTATAAGCAACTATTGTAGCATGGTCTGAAAAAAACGAGTACATCCTTGGCCGAGAGAATACCTTCTTTACAACTAGAAGTTCCATATCACTGGAGGATTGCTCAGCTTCCTCTGGGTCCCATATTCCCGGGCCTGTCGACTCTCTGAATCCCATCCCCATTAACTGGCATCTGCGGTGACTTTTCAAAGGCAAGTTCTTCCCACCGAGAGAGATCCAGAGAATCTACTCTGGACAGCCTTACCAATGCATTCAGGTTTCTGGAAAGCATCTCAGCCCAGACCACGTCTTGAAAAGAAGCCTTCATGAACCCATAATCTGCATGACTTGTCTCTGTAATGCCACGTACACATGATCGGAATTCTCGTCGGAAAAAGCTCAGATGGTTTTCCTGATGGAATTCCGCTCATACTGTCTTGCCTACACACGGTCACACCAAATTCCAACCGTCAAGAACACGGTGACGTACAACACTACGACGAGCCGAGAAAAAAATGAAGTTTAATGCTTACAAGCATGCGTCGAATTGTTTCTGAGCATGCGTAGGAATTTTGTGCGTCGGAATTGCTACAGACGATCGGAATTTACGATAGAAACCTTTTCCGTCGGAAAAATTGAGAACAGGCTCTCAAATTTTTGCTGGCGGGTATTCGGCCAGCATACACACGGTCGCATTTTCCGATGAAAAGCTCTCATCGGTCTTTTGCTGGCCGAAATTCCGATCGTGTGTTCGCTGCATTAGAAGTCTCCTGTAGAGTTTTTATCATTTTCATCAAGATCATTTTAAGCCCCTTCTCCTTTGTGGGAAAGATCTTTTTCTGGACTCTATTTTATATTTAGAAAAACAAGAATCAAATTTGACTTGTCTGAGCTAATTCCCCAACCTAACTCCTGAAAAAGTATAGAGAATCCTCTGAAGGTCCTGTGCCAGTTGCTCTTTGTCCTGGTAAAAATTAGGAAACTGTCCGGATAAGAAATCATCTAAATTCCATGTAACTGAAAAAAGCCAAACAGAAATTCTGGTGTAGATCCTGGGTGCTGCAGACCTTGCTGGGTCTGAATAGCAAACCTTAAAGTGGAACTTTAGTCAGAAAATTAAGTCCTGCTCGATCCCCCTCTTGCTGGTCCCTTTTGCAGGTATAACTATGTAAAACACTAAATATAAAATCCAGTAATACAGTGGGGTTGATTTACTAAAGGCAAATAGTCTGTGCACTGCAAGTGCAGTTGCTTTAGATCTGAGGGATTGCTTAACCACTTTTAGACCATTTTGCTGGCTTAAGACAAGACCACTTTTTGCGATTCTGCACTGTGTCACTTTAACTGACAATTGCGCGGTCGTGCGACGTGAATCCCAAACAAAATTGATGTCCTTTTTTTTCCCCACATAAAACGCTATAAAACAAAAAAAGAGCGACGATTTTGAAAAAAAACGCATTATTTTTTACTTTTTGCTATAATAAATATCCCCCAAAAATATATAAAAAACATTTTTTTTCCTCAGTTTAGGCCGATCCGTATTCTTCTACATATTTTTGGTAAAAAAAAAAAAAAAAAAAAAAAATAAAAAAAATCGCAATAAAGCGATTATTGAACGGTTTGCCCAAAAGTTATAGCATTTACAAAATAGGGGATAGTTTTATAGCATTAGTAATGGCGGCGATCAGCGATTTTTATTGTGATGGCGGCGATCAGCGATTGTTATTGTGACTCCGACATTATGGTGGACACATCAGACATTTTTGACACATTTTTGCAACCATTGTCATTTATACAGCAATCAGTTCAATCAGTTCAATCAATTTAAATGCACTGACTCCTGTGTAAATGACACTGGCAGTGAAGGGGTTAACCAGGGGGTGGCAGTGTAGGGGTTAAGTGTTCCTAGGGGCGTGTTAATAAAATGTGGGGGGCGTGGCTGTGTTTTAGTGAACACTGATCTCTGCTCCAATCACAGGGAGCAGAGATCAGTGTCACTAGTTGCTAGGCAGAACAGGGAGATGCTGTTTACTACCGCATCTCCCCGTTCAGCCTTCATGTGAGACGATCGCGGGTATCGTTGCGGTGATCGTGTCTGCGGGACCCACGACCGGACTCACGGGGGGTCCCGACCGGCACGCGCAGGCACGGCGGCAATCTAAAAGGGACGTACCTATATGCCCTTTTGCCTGTCCATGCCATTCTGCCAACGTACATCGCCGTGCGCCGGTCATGCTTGCACATGATTAAATGATAGAAATCAGCAGAGCTTTTCCTCAGATCTATTGCAACTGCACTTGAAGTGCACAGACTATTTGCTTTTAGAATAGTAAATCAACCCCAGTGTCTCACCCAGCTCTGCAGATGCTCAGTTGTTTTCCATTTTCTAGCATTGATCTGCTGGCAGCTTTAAAGCAGGATTAAACCCACCTATCCTCTACAGGCAAGGAAGCTGCTTCTGTTTGATCTGCAACTGCCATGGTGCTGCACGTCATCAGCCATGACACCAGCCATTTGATGGTTAGACAGTTTGGTTGAGGACACAAGCAAATGTTACAGTTAGCAATCCTGGCATTCCAGGAATATACGTGTTTTTTGAAACCGTTACATCAATGGGTTTAGTTCATCTTTATGATTTAATGCTGTTCAGGGGCTCTGGGCTCTGACAAAATGGCAGCCTCCGGCAAGAAGAAACAGGAGCAATGCTGGAGGCAATTTACAGCACACACTAATTTTGGTAGCATAATTATTAATGTGGAATGTATGTTCCTTGCTAAAGAACATTATTTTTTTTTTTATTAAGTTGTTATGGGTAAAGTTCTGCTTTAAAGCTGAGTTCCACTCAAAAGTGTAAGCTATGCTCAGCTGTCTCTTTCCCCCCACCCCCCTCCGGGGGCACATTTGGCAACTTTCGGGGAGGAGGGGTGAGCAGGTACCTGTCCCCATTTCTGTCGGACCTCGCCGCAAGGTACATCAGAAGTTCGCCCCCTCCTCCTCCTCCTTCCCCCTGCCGCTGAGCCAATCAGAAAGCGCAGTTCGCTCTGCGCATGCGCAGTAGGGAATCGGCTGTGAAGCGGTCACTGCCAGTTTCCCTTACGGGCAATGGCGGCGGCAGCACCCGAGAGCCAATGGAAACATCGGCTGGGGTGCCGACATTGCTGGATTCCAGGACAGGTAAGCGTCCTAATATTAAAAGTCAGTTGCTGACTTAACTTTTCAGTGGAGGGGCTGGAGCACCACTTTAAGAATTTTTGCTGATTGTGGCTGATCGGGACATGAATATATGCACTCTGTAAGTCCACAGACACCAGATTGGATTATTTTATTTTTTTTCTACAGAATACACATTTTCCATGTGCAACTTAAATACTTGTTCAGTCTTTTTAAGTTTATAATCATTCTGCACTTCCCAGAAGGTTTTTGTACTAAAAAACAGGGGAGTAAAAAACCTAGTGATTGCTGTTTCTCTGGAACCAGAATAATGACCTCATAGTTTACCAGGTGAGCAATCAGTGTCTTCATAGCGACCGCCTTCCTCTCAGCAGATTGGTAATAAACACTGGGCAAGACTTCTAAAAATTCTAGATCCCTGGTACACATGTGAATGCCAGAGCAGGTCCTAAAGAGAAAGCAAAATCATCCCAAGCTTTTTTGAGAAGTGACTCAGCCTTCCTATCCATCTTTCCACAGTTGGGACAGAGCTGCATCTAATCTTGGACATTTAAAAAGCAATTCCTCTTCCTTACTATCAAAGAGAAAACATCCCTTAAGTGCCCTAGACATGAATGAAATCTTCTTTGTCTACCTCTATACTGTTAGAATCATATCCTTAAGAGTCTGATACACAGGAAACACTTTACCCTTCCATTCCTGCAAACCCTACAATTCATCATGGGCGGACAGGATCGCTTGTCAATCCTCAATCTGCTCAGACATGTAAATAGCTTTCAAAAGTTTATCAATCTCATCTACCAGAAAGAAGGTATCTAGCTGTACTCACTCCACTCTCATCTTCCCTTTCTGAATCAGATCTCCTTCCGAGGAGGTAGCTGAATTCTCCCCTTCTTCCACAGCAGAGACTGCCCGACAACGAACTGTCTCTAGTTCGAGAAGCGGAGAAGTAGTTGGCTTAGGGTCACTAACTTTAAAGCAGAACTTTACCCATAACAACTTGATAAAAAATAAATGTTCTATAAAGCGGTGTTCCGGCCGAAATTATAATTTTTAAATAAAAATACCCCTATAATACACAAGCCTAATGTATTCTAGTAAAGTTAGTCTGTAAACTAAGGTCCGTTTTGTTAGTTTATAGCAGTAGTTTGTTATTTTATAAACTTACAGCAGGCCGTGGCCATCTTAAGTGTGGGCATCTGAAGCCAGACTGTATTTCTTCCTGGATCTCATCCTTGCAGATCTCGCACATGCTCAGTGCAGCACAAGCAGTGTAATAGGTTTCAGGTCAGGTTTCCATAGCAACGGCAGTGTCAGAGGAAGTTGCCGCCCCCTTCCCAGGAGGCATTGCAAACAGGAAATGATGCGATGGGCCGCGGCCAGGGAGGAGGAAGTGAAAAATGAATACAGCAGATATACAGTAGGTGCTGAGAAAAAAAAAAAAAAATATCCAATTCGTTTACAGTGCACACTTTGGTGAGGAATGCTGAAGAATTATAAAAGTGGGTGGAACTCCACTTTAAGCAAGGTACATTCCACATAATTAATTATGCTACCACAATTTGTGTGTGCTGTAAATTGCCTCCAGCATGGCTCCTCTGTCTTCTTGCTGGAGGCTTCCATTTTGCTGAAGCCCAGAGCCCCTGAACAGCAGTAAATCGTAAAGCGGAAATAAACCCATTAATTTAGCGGTTTCAAAAAACAATAACATTCCAGGAATTCCCGGAATGGCTAACTGTCACATTTGCTTGTGTCCTCAACCAAACTTTCAAACCATCAAATGGCTGGTGTCATAACTGATTACATGTGCAGTACCATGGCAGTTGCAGATCAAACAGAAGCAGCTTCCTTGGCTGTAAAGAATAGGAGGGTTTAATTCCGCTTTAAGGCTCTCAGCAGATTGGGCCTCTACAAACTCGGCAGTGCCTAAAAAAAGAGCAAATGAGCATGTGCAGAGCAGGATGAGACGGTGTATTACTGGATTTTAAACAATATAGATACTTAGTTTTAATGTTTTACATAGCTATACCTGCAAAAGCTGCAAGCCTGAAGTTATCTAGCAGGACTTACATTTCTGGTTTAAAGTTCCACTTTTAACCGTAGAGACAGATTTAGATGTGGAGGGCTTTAGAAAGATATCTGAAGGACTGAAAAGATGAAAGCATTTCTCATGCATGGCCATCAAAATCTTTCATACTCACAGCAGATTCTGAACCTGCTATGAACACAATACATTTGCTACTTGCTATATAAATCAGAAAACTTGATTTTACAATTTCCACATTTTTTTTTAATTAGATTTGTCCACCTCAAAATTAAGTAACAACAAAAGCCCTGGTCAAAACCTAGCGAGCAGGGCTTGTTACTACTTAATTTTGTAAAAATACTAGTAAAAAAAATAATAATGTGGAAATTGTAAAATCAAGCTTTCAGATTCATATAGAAAGACTTTGTGTGAGAAATGTATCATGTTTATAGCAAGTTCAGAATCTGCCGTATGCATGCAAGATTTCATGATGTCAATGCGTGAGAAATGCTTTCATCCTTTCAGTCCTTCAGGTAAGAATCACAAGGTACTTGGTATGGGCTTACTTTAGGTGGTGCAGCTCTGGAAGAAGAGACAAACCCCAATGTAGCCTGCCCAGGGGCTTCACTGCTTCTTGATGCCTCCTCAACTTGCTCCATCAAGGGAAGGGATTTTTTAGAAGGCTTGCTGTCTGTAGTCTGCACTCACATAAAACTCACAGCAGTACATCCTCCACTCCTGTAGCATCTACCACCTTGTAATGCCATCCCTGATGTTAGCTACCTGCCCACTGTGGCAATTCATGTCCAGAATAGAATGGTGCAGGAGCATGGACACATTTGCTTTTAAGCAGTCAGGTGAAAGTGCATGTCCCACACACCAGAAGTGCATCATCACCTGGCACCAGTGCCTAACCATGATACAGGGAACTTGCACCATGGGCTATGCCAGGAAAATCATGGAAAGAGAACCCCAGGAGGACCAATAATCTTCTAGCATACCTACCGTCCTCCACTGAAAGAATAGTTAAAAAAAAAAAAACAACTTTGGACTGCCGGAGTTGCCTACATTAGTCAAGCGGCAGGGTTCAGCACATATGTTATTGGAGACCCTCAGGTAAGCAAAGCTGATCAGGAACACAATCATACCAGGACCAAGTCACCAGAGGGGCCAGGGGAAACAAAGCAAGCATTACATAATGTACTCCTGGATGGTCGGAATATGCAAAACAGCTGATGATGAGGGGGGTGGCAGGGGCGTTTTAATCTCTCTACTGGTTTGTTTCCTGTTGAAGGTGGAGACAATCATCTCTCAAGTAGCTGTCGTAGAAGATGATTTGAGAAGGTGGAGATATACTACATTACACCAAAAGAGTATATCTATTATTTAAAACAGGCACCTTTGTAAAGGGGCCTTGAGAACTCTGATGGTACCCATAGTCAACAGAATCAAGAAGCATAGGGTATATGCATATATACTCTACAGCATAAAACATTAACTTGTACAACCATGAAGGAGAAAAGAGAAATGGCACTGGAGGCTCCAGTTATTTTCATAAACAAGTACACATATGTGCATTCATATGGCACGCACATTTTTTTTAAATCTTTTGGTATTCTCTTTTTAACTATGGAATGGAGTGGTGAATATAAATGAGCTGGCTTAATTCTGTTATGCATTTATTAAAACTACTTGAATATGTATTTATAGCCTAAATATCTACATCTGTTGTTGTACTAGTCACCTGTAAATGTGGTAACTATTCAGACTTATCATTTTATTTATTTATACATTAAAAAGGGTTACACCTTTGTGTCAAAAAAAAAAAAAAGATAACAAGAATAGAGCCTTTGTGGACAAGTTATACAGTTTACTCCTTAACTATACTAATGCCACCTGCTGTCGTATTTATCGCTGCTGGCTACCTTTACCCCCCTAATCTACACCCTCCCTCCCACCCCAGGTTGAGAGTTATTTTCCCGTGTTGGTATCCTATGATAGCCGTATCCTATATGTAGAAAAAAAAAAAAAAAAAAAAACAAAACAAGAAAAAGGAAAAGCAAAGACAAGAAAGAAAAAAAGAAAAAGAAAAAAAAAGAAAAAAAAAAAAAGGACAGAAGGGGAGTGGGAGACACATCTCGTCGAGGAGTAAAAGAGAGAGTATTATATCCCCTAGTTTTCTCATTCTGATATATTTTCAATCCAAGGACCCCAGAGCTTCTGGAATTTTTTATGGTTTTTTTGATGATAAGACTAAGTAGGGACGGAGAAAAAGGCCTTGCTGACCTAGCCCTACATACTAGTTTTCCTGAAGTGGCTAAAAAAAAAAAAAAAAAAAAAAAAAAAAAAAAAACTATTCAGACTGGTAGAGGAGCAAAACTGTAAGCCAATCAGGCTGTACTGGAAATCTTTTCTATTGAACACAAGGAGACTGCTGGCTCTGGAGAGAGCCACAGAGATGATCTCCTCAGTGAACATATGTTATATCACTGTCCAATTACAGTTTTCACCAAGCCTTTATTGCTTTGATTGCAGTGGAGAAAAAAAAAATAGGATTTTTCCTACAACTTACCTGTAAAATCCTTTTCTTGGAGTACATCACGGGACACAGAGGGCCTGACTTCCGCTTCCGCCGACGCGACCGGATGTGACGGTCGGACGCGGCGTTCGGATGTGAACAGCGGGAGGTTTGAGATCAGCCTGAGTCTCCGAAAGAATCCTGAATAATCTCTGCTACCGAGACCCTAAGCCCGCAAAAACGATCGCTTAGTGGTGCCCGAGTCTTCCATGGAATCCTGACTGACCTCTGCTAACGAGACTTGAAACCCTCGAAAACGATCGCCCGGAGCGATGAGTAACAGTAAGCAGTCGGCGGCCGATCGTCTTAAAGAATTTGCTCGAACGGATAAGCAAGACGGCGGGCGTAGCCCCCCACAGACACGGAGTGGTGGACCATCAGCGCTGGATATCCAGAAGCTCAACACGCCCATGCCGCAGACCGGAAAAGCTGCAGAAAAACAGGAGAAACACTCCAAACTGACCCTGGAACAGATGAACTCCCAGATAATGGAGGCCATCCAATCGAGTAATGCAGCCCTAACAGGTAAAATGGATGAGATTATAAATGATATAGGACTGATTAAGCATGATATGCAGAACATAAGAGAGAGAATGATGGAAATGGAAAATAGGACTGCTTTATTGGAAGATACTGTCACCCCTATGCCCAAAAAGATAGCTTCAATAGAAAAACAGATCACTCTGTGGCATCAAAAATCTGATGATTTTGAGAACCGTATGCGCCGCAATAACCTAAGAATAATCGGTTTACCAGAAAAGGCAGAAGGGTTTAATCCTGGTGACTTTATAGAAAAATGGCTGAAAAATGTATTCCCAGATATGGAGGTATCAGCAGCATATGCAGTGGAGAGAGCGCATAGGGTCCCGGCAGCAACACCTAAACCAGGGTTTCCCCCTAGACCCCTGCTGGCACGATTACTAAATTGCAGAGACAGAGACACAATTCTGCGGAAAGCAAGACAAAAAGGAGAGATTCGCTATGAAAACAGCAAAATATCAATATTTCCAGATTTTTCTCTGGAGCTGCAAAAACAACGGGCAACATTTTATGAAATAAAACAAAAAATGAGAGAGGCAGGAATTGAATATTCTATGGCATACCCAGCACGATTGAGAGTGGAGGAAGGGGGAAAGACTTTGTTTTTCAGTACACCTGAACAAGCTAAAGACTGGCTGGGAACAACCAGGCCTATGCCTCGATAGGAGAAACAGAGAAGCCCTGAAAAGATATGAGATACCAAGAATGTTGGGACTTTGGGGGGGGGGGGGGGGGGGGGGGGGGGGGTGAGAGGGACACTCTCCCTACTTTTATATTTGTTTTTATTTCTTTTTTTTTTTTTTTTTTTTTTTTTTTTTTTCCCTTCTTCCTTAGGTTAAGGGATGAATTTTTAATAATTTAATGGTTTGGTTTATTTTTTTCTTTCCCTGATGTTTTTGCTTTTTTTTTTTTTTTTTTTTTTTTTCTTTTTTTTTTTCTTATTTTTTTTTTTTTTTTTTTTTTTTTTGGGGGGAGAAATGGGAAAAGGTAAAACGTAAAAATTTATTTGTGTGTCCATTTGATAGGGGAATGGGAGGGATGGGGAGGAGGGGGGGGCAAATGGTGGGTGATGGCGTGTGTATAAAAAGTAAAAAGGAATTAGACGCACCGTGAAACACATTAAAACAGGCACTAGTTATAAAGGGAGGAGAAGGAAGAGGGAGAGGAAGTTTTCCCCTTCACCTTTTCCCTTTCCTTTGTTTTTTTTTTTTTTTTTTTTTTTTTTTGTTTGTTAAAGACACAATATTAAGGAGGGCTTAAGTAAGGCCAAGAGTCACATTATAAACACTATAAATGCAGATAAACGGGGGAAGGGGGGAGGGATGGGGAATGAACAGATAACAAAATAGAGTTGTGCACAAGGAAGGAGGAAGGGAGGTGGAGGGAGGGAGGTGGAGGGAGGGAGGTGGGGGAAGGGAGAGAACAGGAAAAATATATCCATTTATTATTTTTTTTTTTTTTTTTTTTTTTTTTTTTTTTTTTTTTTTTTTTTTTTTTTTTTTCCTTTGTTGCTGTGTGATGTTGCGGTTTTTTGTGGCTTCTTATTTACTTTTTTATTTTTTTTTTTTTTTTTTTTTTTTTTTTTTTTTTTTTTTTTTTCTTAAATGTGAAGGGGAGGGAGAGGGTGAAGGGATGCCCTCTCCCCCTCCCCCCCCCCGGGCGGCTCCCCCCTCGCCCCTTATATTTAGGACTAAGCGGGAAAAGGGTAGGTGCAAACAGGCTGAAATCGAAATTAATTACCTATATAACAGCAAAAATGCAATATGTCGGTAATGCCCTAAAAAAAATGGCATGGATGAATGGAATGGAAGGGATGAATGAGAGAAGAGTGGTAGAAAAGAGAATGGTCACAGAAAGGAAAAAGAAACATACGATTTATTTTTCCTCTCCTTTTTTTTTTTTTTTCGGGGGAATAATGGCTAAAATAAAATATATTAGACATGAGTAATCAACACACATTTTTGTCATGGAATGTGAGAGGTATGGGAACGCAATTAAAACGAACACAGGTTTTCTCAGAAATTAACAAGGTGCAGGCAAAGATCATTTGTATCCAAGAAACACATATGACTAAAGAAAGATTGAAGTACCTAGAAAAACCTTGGATACAATGGTCAAGCCACTCATGTCATACTACATATTCAAGAGGGGTCTCTCTTTTGGTTCATCGGGGGGTAACATGGGAGTGTATTAGAGAAAAAAGAGATCCCGATGGAAGATATGTCTTTGTCTTTGCACTGGTGCATGCAATGCCTGTTGTAATTATGGGGATTTATAACCCCCCCCCAGCTACAATGCGAGTACTGAAAGAGGCAGTAATATTTATGTCAGAATATCCAGAGGCACATGTCGTATGTATGGGAGATTTCAATATGTGTTTAGACCCAAAACTAGATAGGTTCGGAAGAAGTAAGCACAAAGGAGGGGAAGGGCCGAAGGTGTTGGAGAAATTTATGAATGAAGTAGGATGGGCTGACCTGTGGAGGATAAGAAACCCTGGGACCCGGGCTTACTCATGGCATGCGCCAGGGAGAGGACGCATGTCTAGAATAGATATGGCAATGGGGAACGAAAAGATCCTGCCAATGGTTCAGTCTGTGGCGTACATGACAAGAGGGGTGTCTGACCATTCTGGATTAACCTTTGAGCTAAAAATAGGCCCAAAAAGAATAAAACCGGGTTATAGGATACAGGCTCAATGGTTAACCCAGATAGGATTAAATGATAGAATTCCAGAGCAAATGGGAATGTTTCTGGAAGCACATGGCAACAGGAAAATAGATGGAGTACTCTGGGATACATTTAAGGCATATTTGAGGGGGATAACAAGATCAACAATATCATACATTAAACGCACTAATAGACAGGAAGAGGAGGAATTGGAACAACTCTGTGCACAGGCAGAAAATAGGTTTATAGGGGACCCCTCAAATATAAACCAAATAAGATGGGCAGCCTCATCAAGGCAATATAAGAACCAACTAATAATTAACGCAAAGCGTAAGAAACTCCAACATGCACAAAAAAACTCTGAACAAGGACAACAATTTAATAAGATGCTGAATTTTATGATAAAACGACAAACCCCATCACTAGCAATATCAGAGGTGAAAAACGAAAAAGGTGAGACGGTAAACACATTAGATGAGATACTTGAGATATTCCAAAAATATTATATTAATATGTATACATCAACATTGACATGTACACGAGAAGAGATAGAGGAATATCTGAAGGACTTGAACTTCCTTAAATTAACAGAGGAACAAAAAGAGGAGTTAGAGAGGGATATAGAGGAAGAGGAAGTACGAGAAGCTATCTTTTCTCTGGGAAAGGGTAAGTCCCCAGGACCAGATGGCATACCACTGGAAATGTACCAGCGATATGCAGAAATTATGGTACCAGTTATGACCAAAATGTATGGAGAGGCGTTCCAAAGGGGAGAAATGCCTGTTTCCATGTATGATGCTACAGTTATATTGATACCAAAACCAGAGAAAGATAGAACTGAGTGCGGGTCGTATAGGCCAATATCGCTATTAAATATAGATTATAAAGTACTGGCAAAAGTGCTTGCCAATAGGCTTAACCAGGTAATATTGTCGATAATAGCGGAGGACCAAACTGGCTTTATGCCAGGGAAATCCACATCAATTAATATTAGAAGGACGCAATATATGACACAAATGAGAGAGTTTATCCCAGAAACAAGTGCCTTGGCATCGCTGGATACAGCCAAGGCATTTGACTCTATAGAATGGGAATTTCTGCAGACAGTCTTGGAAAGGAATGGATTTGGGGAAAAATTTAGAAAATGGGTGAGGATAATCTATAAACAACCATGCTCCAATTTACTAATAAACGGTATATTATCCCCTACAATAAAACTATATAGAGGAACAAGACAGGGCTGCCCAATGTCACCGCAATTATTCGCTCTGGCAATTGAGGCACTGGCAAATAGATTCAGACAATCAGACAAATACAAAGGGATTAAAGTAGGAGAAAAAACCGAACACATAGGCTTATATGCGGACGATATTATATTGTATATGGGAGATGCGCAAGCATCTCTGACAGAAGCAATGAGAATAATAGAAACATACGGGAGGTTCTCAGGGTTAAAAATAAATTGGCAAAAATCCGCATTAATGCCTCTGGGAACAGGTAATGAAAGGAGAGCCCAGACCCCATTAAAAATAGTAGAAGTCTTTAAATATTTAGGAGTAAACATAACGTTGAAACATGAAGATGAGATGGAAGCTAATATACTCCCACTAGTAGAATATGTAAAGAGAAAATTGGAAATATGGATAAAGCTACCAATATCAATGACAGGCAGAATTCACCTGATAAAATCTATTATACTACCCAAGTGTTTATATGTATTTGCACATTCCCCAGTAAAAATACCAAAACAGATATTTAAAAAATAAAACTCGCAGATGACTCGGTTCATTTGGGCATATGGAAGATGTAAATTAAAATTTAATAAATTACAAAGACCAAAGACAGAAGCTGGACTGGCCCTCCCGGATTTATATTTATACTATTTGGCAGGACAACTGAAACATCTAAGATCATGGGTAGGACAGGAAAAAATAACAAGGATAGAGGAATATCTCCTTAGCAAAATGCAAATAGATGACTTAATGACGGGACTAGAATTAAAAGACCTGAGGAGAGTGGGAGTAAAAATTCCCCTCTTGAAACTGGCAAGGACAGTAGGGAGAGAGGCTAAGAAACTGACGGGATTTGTTGGAATCCCAACAGAAACTGCGCTTTGGAACAACCCAAAATTTGAACAACTGGAAGCCTTTGAGGACAGTAAATTTTGGAAGCAGAATAAGATAACAACTTTTGGTCAGCTATATGACAAAAATGTAATACTAACCTATGAAAACCTGTGCAAACAATATAATTTACTGAGTAAACAGTTTTATAGATACCTTCAGCTGAGGCAGGTGCTACAGACACAGTTTAGAAGAGAGGAAATAAAAATATCCAAATATCCCCTTATAGGGATCCTGAGATCACAGGGACCTAAGGGATTGATAGCAAAGATTTACACACACCTGTTACAGAAGAAAATAGAAGGCGAACCACTGAAAATAAGGGATAAATGGCAGGAGGCTATCCCAGACATGAGCGATCATGAATGGGATGAAGCCTGTAATTCTCACTGGAAGGTATCCCCTGCAATGAACAACAGGATAATACAGATGAATATAATACATCAGACATACTTGGCTCCAAATAGATTGTATAAAATGGGGAGGATGACTGAACCAAGATGTACTAGATGCGGGCAGGGGGGAGCAGACTTCCTTCATGTAATGTGGTACTGTGGTAAAATAGGAAAATACTGGCAACAAGTAGCTAGGAAAATAGGAAGAGTCCTGAATAAACCTTTTATAGCTACGATGGAATTATGTTTGCTGGGGATATTGAGGGAAGAGAGAGATAATAGAGATAATAATACCTTCTTAAGGGAGGTATTGTTCCTGGCAAGAAAACAAATAATAGAAAAATGGATTCAGCCATATCCCCCGACAGTAACCCAGTGGGTGAGAGCAGTAAATCAGGTCCTACCCTATGAAAAAATAATGTATGAACAAAGGGGAAATGGGCGAAGGTATGAAAAAATATGGGCAAAATGGAATAGAATATGGCTATCAACGGATAGAGGAATAGTTGAAAATACAGTATTAAGTGACCATAGAGGGTGAGAGAGGAAGGAATGAAAGGAAGGAGCAAATGTAACTATGATTTGTATTATATAAAGAAATGTAAAAGTATATAAAAATGTATAATGTAAATTATTATGTAATGAAAAATTTGGAATAAAGAGTTTTGAAAAAAAAAAAAAAAGTAAGCGCTTAACAAAAAAAAAAAAAAAAGGGGTGTGGCAGCTTCTCCCAGATAAGGCGCGTGCGTGTGTGCGTACCCCTGATGACGTCAGTTGTGACGAAACGCCGTAGGGTTCGTTACGCACGCTCGCACTGCGCATGCGCGATTATTGTCCCATAGACCAAACGGAGCCGCCATTACCTTGCAAGGTCCTTTTACTTTTTGTCCTTTTAAAACTTTTTGTTATTGTGGTTTTAATGAAATAAAAAAAACCTTTTGGAAACGTCTACACTATCCTAGTCCCCTATTTTTGTTTCCATCCATATTATCCATTCGAATGCTGCACTGCTATAGTGACACACGAGGATTATCTGGGAGAAGCTGCCACATAGGAGGAGACTCGTTGCTGTTGGACATCCATCGGGACGCTGGTAACAACCAACAGCACCAAGGCTGTTCTTCTAAAGCTTAGTTTGACCCCCCTGAGTAAGGGCGGTCACTGGCTTTCTGGTAAGCCTCCCCCCTTCTGTTTTTATCACTGTGGTGATGGGCTGCACTACTATCAACATATACACTTTGGATTGATTTCACAGATGTTTTATGAATATACTCGTTTCACTTTATAAGAATATTTGGACTTTATAAACTTTGAGTTTTCACATGAACTTTGATTGAATATTCATTATATCCACCAATTTTTTTGGTCACTTTGTACTAATTGATAATTTATTAGTTTTTTCACTATCCAGCGCTGCACTTTTTTTGTTTTTATTTATCTATTTTGTGCCTTTACCTGGGTTATTAGTGCCTAGCTGCAGGATTTACCTTCACGGTCTTCGATTCATTTTACACTAACATATTTTGTCACAAATATTTTTCACAAGATATACTTTTTCTTGTTTTTCACCTAGCGCAATTCTTTTTTATATTTATTTCTTGTTTTTGGTACACAGTTTTTGCTGCTGGTGCATCCGTCATGGATATTTTTGACTATAGATCTCAGGTAGTCACCAATATTGCTGGGGTCTTTGATGGCAATGATGACCCCAGAGATGACCTAGCGGGTTGTTTTCTAAGGTTAAAAAATCTCACCGTCACTGAGGTCCACACAAGGTGGGACATCGCATACTTGGAAGAGTATGTGAAAGACAATATGGTCCCAAGGAGCCTCAGATGGGATGTTAATCCCCAGAAGGAAGATACTGAACTAGTAGAATGGTTCAAATACTTCAATGAGGCAGGGGTGTCTTTTTTACAGTTTTTGATAGCCAAGAAAAAGCGTAAACTCACAATGTTGGACCTGGAGATTAATGTTTTGAAAAGTAAACTAGTCCCTTTCAAAGCTGAACAAGACTACATCAATAGATCAGAGGCCCTAAAAACTCTATTGATTAAAGAGGAGTCTGAACAAAAAATTAAGAAAAAAAGGAAGTACAACAGAGATGTGAAGGACTATAGGGATCAGGTGGTGTTCAAATGGCAGGTTGTGGCTCCCCCAGATCCCCTACCCGTCACATCAAATAGTTCTCACCCCGGATTGGGTATCCAGGGTAACAACTCAATGGTGCCCGAAACCAGCTATACGCGTTTTCCAGTCCCGAATCAATCCAGAGATAGGGATTTTCAACATCCTACAAGTTTTAAAAGGGGAAGGGGCAATAGAAGGGGTTCTATTTCCCGTCCTTCTAATCCATCCCCTCCACCCTGGCGAAACAATGATGCACGCCAGACTTTTCAAAATCATGCTGAGAGGTCAGATCCCCAGAATAGCAATTACGGCTATTTACCTGTTAATACTAGGAATAGATATCTTCCCCTGGACGATAACGTCGGGGGCAGTTTCTCTGGACCTAATGAGGGCCGTCCCTATTCTCAATCCTCCTTTGGCCAACAAGGGGAAAACCGCTTTGGTCGGGATTTTCAGTTGGCCAGCAGGGGAAGGAACAAGAGAAACGGCGACGCAAGAGAGGGAGCAGAGGGGGGAGGAACCTTCACTCCAAAAAGAAGGAGGACTTAGACACAAATGGCATCATAAACCTTAGCACTAAGGAACTCTCTAGGGAGGAGCTACTCTCTTTAAATAAAGGTCTGAAGTTCGCTCCACCTCGGAATTTGAATAAATTCCAGACCTTTATAGATGTGCAAAAATATACACGAAAATTAAATATCAAAAGGTATATTTTATCTAATCCAATTAGACAATCCAATAGGGAAGAATGTGTGATTGTGCACTCAGGTATGGCTAATGCCTCACTTTTCAATCCCCCGGGGAATTCGGCACCAAATAATAGTGTATTTCGTGACTTGGTGATAAAAGATTTAAATAATCTAAGAACCAAACTGGTGCAACCCCAACTTGACATTAAGGTGGGGATGGAAATCCTTTGTAAAAGAAAGGATATAGTGGTACGACCGGCTGACAAGGGGGGAGCCATCGTCATTCAGGATAAGGATTCCTATTCGGGAGAGATGTTGAGAATCCTCTCAGATTCTAACACCTACTCCCCTCTAACTTGTGACCCCACAGTCCTATATAAACGAGAGCTAAAACTCTTGATTGAAAAGGGCCATAACTTGGGCATTTTTAATAAAAAAGAAAAGGAACATTTAGTTCCTCTCGCCCCCAGGCTGCCAGTTATGTATATCCTGCCCAAAGTCCACAAAACTTTGGTTAACCCACCAGGAAGACCCATCATCAGTGGTATTGACTCTGTTACTTCGCGTATAGGCAAGTATATAGACCATTACTTGCAACCACTGGTGATGGGTACCCCTTCATATCTTAGGGACACCAAACATGTCCTTAATTTACTGGATGGGATAGAGTGGAAGTCAACATACATGCTAATCACTGCTGATGTTGCTTCACTCTACACAGCCATATCTCATAAATTAGGTCATGAAGCTGTACGGCACTTTCTCTATCGGGACTCGAGTATCTCCACCACGCAGTCAAACTTCGTGATGGAGCTACTCGACTTCTCGATGGGACATAATCACTTTTGGCATGATGGTATGCACTATTTGCAGATAAAGGGAGTGGCCATGGGGGCGAAGTTTACCCCCAGCATGGCCAATCTCTTCATGGCCAAATGGGAAGAGGAGGTGGTTCTGCATGATAGGTCTCCTCACCTGGTTTTGTGGAAACGTTTTATAGATGACATTTTGTGTATCTGGGATGGTGATGCTGAGTCAGTAGTCTCCTTCTTGTCTTTTCTTAATAATAACGACAGGGGCATTGTACTCAGCCATGAGAGTAGTCCCACCCAGATACACTTTCTGGATTTAAATATTAATATCGTAGACGGAAGGATAACTACCTCTACCTTCTTCAAATCCACCGACAGAAACGGGTATATCCCTCTGGATTCATGTCATCATAAATCCTGGCTGACAGCGGTCCCTAAGGGACAATTCCTACGCTTGAAACGGAATTGTTCCAACATTGAGGAGTTCCACAAAGAGGCTCTGGTTTTAAAATCCAGGTTCATAAATAAGGGCTATAATAGTGAGGTTCTTGACTCTTTGATTACTGAGGTGGGACTGAGAGATCGCCAAGACCTCTTGAAAGATAAACCCCTACAGGTTGAAAACCGTGAGGATTTTGGCCTGGCCTTTCTCACGACATACTCCAGTCAGCACTGGGCCATTAAACGTATTATAAAAAGGCACTGGCCGGTGTTAAAAAAACAATCGCATTTTGGGACCCCTACTGTCAGAGAATCCACGTGTACTGTTTAGAGGTTCATCTAACCTTAGACATTCCATCGCCCATAATGTGCCAGACCCCCCCATCCGCCCTACTTTTTTTGGGGACCTAAAAGGTTTTTTTCCTTGTCGAAAATGTAAGGCATGTGAAATTAATGCTTTAAGGGACAGGCGACTCACGGGAGTTTACATCAACAGGAACTGGAGTCACTTACCCCATTAAGTCCTTCATTACTTGCACCACTAAATGTGTGGTATACCTTTTAAGGTGTCCCTGCGGACTGGAGTATGTGGGACGGACGATTCGGAAGTTACATATCCGATTAGGAGAACATATTGCTAACATCTGTAGGGGCTTTGATAAACATAATGTCTCCAAACATTATGATCTTGTGCACAACCGAGATCCAAGGGGCACCACTTTCATTGCTCTAGAAAAATATATCCCACACTGGCGAGGGAGCAATGGTAAGAGGGTGATTTCTCGCTCTGAGACCAATTGGATATACAGGTTGGGGTGCCATATTCCTAATGGCCTGAACGTGGAGTGGGACATCAACTGTTTTATCAATAATTGTTGATGTCCCCTCCACGTTCTCCTTTTTCACTGGTTGTGAGTTTTTGTCGCATTTGACCATCTTTGATCGAATGGTCCTCAGGGGACATTTTTAACTCTCATAAAAAATCTGATGTAACAATGGGCTGTGATTATTTCAACCTATTGTTATTATTATTAATTTTAAATACTCCCAGATTTATTTTATTTATTTTTCACAGAGTAGTGACAACATGCCACCATGTTGATATGTAATATTCGAGAAGTTTCAACATTATACCGTCAATACTATATTCTCTGTCCGTCTATTGGTCTCCTAATATATATTAGTTTGAATGACGTAAGAGATGGAATATTGAGGTAACTAGAGCATTTATTGCATATGACCAAGGCTATTAAATGACCATAGGATGTTTTTTTTCTCATACAGGTGATCCAGGTGAATTCAAGTGGGTTGTTTAAATAGCAGCATTGATGCATAGATGCACTCTGGTTTTTTAATTTTTTTTTAAAAAAAGAAATTTTTTTCAACAGTAAAGGAATTTTGTTTTAGTATTTAATTATATACATTCTCCCTTGTAAAAGTCTTGAATGCATTGTTCTGAATAGCATGCATGTAAATTTTAATTTTTTATTGCATGTAAATGTTTTAGCTCTTGCATGCTATATTTAGCAACATGGGGCACTACTATTATATGACCACAAGATGGCTTCAGTTTAAGTTGAGCACTCTGGAGGCCGTCTTGAGGCATATATATATGGTAATTTTTACCGCAGGGGGGAGTATCAGGTTCCCGCCGGCGGGTATTTCTTGTTGTTGTTCTGCTCCAAGTGTCCATGGTAACCTCCAATGGCGGAGCGTCTCATTTGACGCCGGCCGCTATTTAAGGCGCGTGCGCGTGCGTGTACCCCTGATGACGTCAGTTGTGACGAAACGCCGTAGGGTTCGTTACGCACGCTCGCACTGCGCATGCGCGATTATTGTCCCATAGACCAAACGGAGCCGCCATTACCTTGCAAGGTCCTTTTACTTTTTGTCATTGTGGTTTAATGAAATAAAAAAAACCCATTGGAAACGTCTACACTATCCTAGTCCCCTATTTTTGTTTCCATCCATATTATCCATTCGAATGCTGCACTGCTATAGTGACACACGAGGATTATCTGGGAGAAGCTGCCACATAGGAGGAGACTCGTTGCTGTTGGACATCCATCGGGACGCTGGTAACAACCAACAGCACCAAGGCTGTTCTTCTAAAGCTTAGTTTGACCCCCCTGAATAAGGGCGGTCACTGGCTTTCTGGTAAGCCTCCCCCCCTTCTGTTTTTATCACTGTGGTGATGGGCTGCACTACTATCAACATATACACTTTGGATTGATTTCACAGATGTTTTATGAATATACTCGTTTCACTTTATAAGAATATTTGGACTTTATGAACTCTGAGTTTTCATATGAACTTTGATTGAATATTATTTCATACTTTTATTTTTTTATTAGTTTTTTCACTATCCAGCGCTGCACTTTTTGTTTATATTTATCTATTTTGTGCCCTATACCTGGGTTATTAGTGCTTAGCTGCAGGATTTACCTTCACGGTCTTTGATTCATTTTACACTAACATATTTTGTCACAAATATTTTCACAAGATATACTTTTCTTGTTTTTCACCTAGCGCAATTCTTTTTTATATTTACTTAGCTGTTGATGATATCCTGCTCGTCTGTCCTGCCTACTTAAGCCGTCCAGCCCAGAGAATCTCTGCCTTCGCCTTGGTCAACATCCCTAAGACTATCTCCTGCATTCCTGTTAAAGACTTGCTTGGCTGACATCCCTTATGGCTCCAGATCCTGCTTGCTGTTTTACTACGCTCATCTCCAGCTCCCTAATGTTTGGCTTGTCTGACTATCCGTTCCGGTTCCTGAACTCTGGCTATGTTTTGACTATGTTTGTTCTATTTACTTTTATTATTAAACAAGTGTGATTTAACTGTACTTCTGTCTCGGTCTGATTTCATGGTTTCTGACATCTACTGGCAGCACAATCAGGATTCCTGACATGTACCGACAATTCAAGTAATTCTGACTGCCTGAACTACCTCCAGAGTATGCAGTGATCTTACTCCTGCCAACTGAGGCTTAGAAAAGAAGGCAAGACATTGTCTTGATTCAAGTGAAAACTAGACACCACTCTAGACAATAAAAATGGATAAGGACGCGACATCACCTTATTGTGATGCAAGACCAAAAATGGCTCCTTGCATGAAAGAGCCACCAACTTCAACACTCCAGTTAGTGAAGTGATCTCAACCAAAAGAAGCCACTCTGCAAGATAAAGGACCAACAGAATCTCACAATTGGTTCAAAAAGTGGTCTCTGCAAGGACAGTCAAGATCAAACTCATGTCCCAAGGACACAAGAGTGGCCTGACAGGCGGGACTCTCTACGTTACACGCTGTATGACATATGAATCAAGGAGTGAGAAACAACGGCCTCTGGAAAAAAAAATAGATAGGGACGAATAGGGGTGCAACAGATCAAAAAAAAAACTCACGGATCGGATCGATCCTCGGATCAGAGTCACGGATCAGATCATTTTTCGGATCAGCAAATAATAATTGAATTTGCAAAAACCTGTGAAAATTCCACCACCATATAGTCCCCACTGTAATATCCACGTCATCTCACCCACTGTAATATCCACGCCATCTCCCCCACTGTAATATCCACACCATCTCCCCCACTGTAATATCCACACCATCTCCCCACTGTAATAGTGGCTGGGTATCGCCGGGTATTGGCTGGGTATCGCCGGGTATTGGCTGGGTATAATGCAGAGTGTAATGCAGAGTATTGGCAGGGCAGGGTGTAATGCAGAGTATGTTTACAAGTGATCGCTCCATCATTTGATGGAACGATAACATTGTAAACGGCCGCCGGGTGTACCAAGATGGCCGCCGCTCCGGAGCTAGGCCGAAGCCGCAGCCTTTCCTAAGGCCGAGGCCGCGGATCGCGGGGTGTGCCGATCTGAACAGGGTGACCCGTTCGGATAACGGATCGGCTACGATCCGTTGCACCCCTAGTGAAGGTTAATAGTTATATAAAATTACCTATATATTTAGCCTGTTTTCCTACACTACTCACTACTACTACTTCCTACAAAATCCTTGTGTTAATGGTTGATATTTTGCAGGTTATTCAATCAGGACTACAGATGAGGTTGTACACTTTATTTAAGTCCAATTATCTGCGGGCTGGGGCATTCACCAACACCAGCACACAAACAATGGGGCGGGATGCCGGTGGCATCAGTGCCCTCACATGGACACCGGTCAATTACAGCATATATCCACATAGGACACAGAGTTTGCCAACAGTTTGTTTTTAGAAATGTCATTAAAAAAAAAAAAAAAAATACTGCAGACAGTCTTAAACATTTAATAAATCTGCCTTTAGAATTATATTAATTAATGTTGCTTTTTCTAAAATTCTGTAGTGAAATGTGTAAAAATAATTGTTTATATTGCCCAGCAGCATCATTCGAAGAGCTATTAGTCAAATTTAGAATTAACGGTGGGATTAAGAGAATATGCCACATTATCTATTCAACATAAGTTTTATTAGAAATACAATTTTAAACCACTTCCCACCTGGCCTATAGCAAAATGACTGCCGGGCCGAGGTTCAGTTATCCTCACTGGATGTCATATGACGTCCAGCAGGACAAGCTGCGACTGCGTGCCCGCGAAGGGGCGCAGCGTGGCGATCGGTGGTGTGGTGTGTCAGTCTGACACACAATATCACCGATCTCGGTAAAGAACCTCTGATGGAGGTTCTTTACCACGCGATCCGCCGTGTCCAAACACGGCTGATGACGGGTACAGTGTAGCATGACCGCGCTATTGTCATTTAAAGTGACAGCACTGAAAGCTGATAATTGGCTTGAGCAGGAAGAGGGGGGAAGTGCCTGGTATTGAAGTGGTTAAATAAATACTACTAACCTTTTTATTTTATCCTCTTGCTTGCGTCCTTGCTGTTTGAGTAGGAAGTTCTCATCATACATTTGTAAATATCTGTCCTCTAGTTCTTGCCGGGTAATACGAGATACTGCTTGTCTTGCTTTCATTTTCTGTGGAGATACAGAATCTACAAAAAAAAAAAATATAACGGTCACCAAGAAATAAAATATATGTCCAACAAAATGTTATTATTTATAACAACCTAGCATTATTCCTCCTGTAAAGCCATAAAATAAAAAAAGATGGAGGAAGGGCAGTTTTGACGTGAAAAGCAAAGCCCTGTCTCTCCCAAGATGGCCGTCTCCTCACAGATAAACAGTGCAGAACAAGATATTTACCATTTAAAAAATTGGGGAGAGATCAGGGAGACCACAGGCAGTACTGGTGACGGGTCATTAGCCTCATTTAGGCAAAGTTTCTACAGTTCAGTTCTCCTTGAGGAAGCCCACAGTCTGCCTCATCCACTCATCTATAACAGCTGAAAGGGTATTTAAAAGAAGTACGTATGTCATGAGAAACACGAGTGGGATTTCAATGCTGGCCTATGTCAGAAAATGCCAGTTCATTAGCCGTCAGGTGGACCTTGGGTTTCAGTACATTCTGGGTCATTAAAGGAATTCTGTGGCCACAACATACACTTTCATTTTGAAACATCAGCATTGTTATAGCAATACATACAACAGTTATTTCTGGCAGTCCAGTATAAGCGTAGTTGAAAAATCTCCTTTCATTTTGTTAGTTTTGCCTCTCTGCTAGCCATCTCTTTCCACAACTTCTCTGCATGATTTGCAGCATGTCCTCTGCCGTTTTATATTCTAAGGCCCCGATGCTCAACCTGTGGCCCTTTGACACCATTTGTGTGGCCAGCAGTGCCCTGCAGACACTAATCTGTGTTCCCCTATTGTCCTGTTATAGCACTGATGTCTAGCAGTCTCATGTAATGTGTCTCACGTCTTTTAATGCATGTTATTGTCTCAAACAACTCCTATATCATATTCACAGTCATGCAGAATGTCTGCAGTCCCTGACCATCTCTTTTATCATGTCTGCAGTCCCTGACCATCTCTTGCATCATGTCTGCAGTCCCTGACCATCTCTTGCATCATGTCTGCAGTCCCTGACCATCTCTTGCATCATGTCTGCAGTCCCTGGCCATCTCTTGTATCATGTCTGCAGTCCCTGGCCATCTCTTGTATCATGTCTGCAGTCCCTGGCCATCTCTTGTATCATGTCTGCAGTCCCTGGCCATCTCTTGTATCATGTCTGCAGTCCCTGGCCATCTCTTGTATCATGTCTGCAGTCCCTGGCCATCTCTTGTATCATGTCTGCAGTCCCTGATCATCTCTTGTATCATGTCTGCAGTCCCTGATCATCTCTTGTATCATGTCTGCAGTCCCTGATCATCTCTTGTATCATGTCTGCAGTCCCTGATCATCTCTTGTATCATGTCTGCAGTCCCTGGCCATCTCTTGTATCATGTCTGCAGTCCCTGATCATCTCTTGTATCATGTCTGCAGTCCCTGGCCATCTATTGTATCATGTCTGCAGTCCCTGGCCATCTATTGTATCAGGACTGCAGTCCCTGGCCATCTCTTGTATCATGTCTGCAGTCCCTGGCCATCTCTTGTATCATGTCTGCAGTCCCTGGCCATCTCTTGTATCATGTCTGCAGTCCCTGGCCATCTCTTGTATCATGTCTGCAGTCCCTGGCCATCTCTTGTATTATCTCTGTCTTCCCTGATCATCTCTTACATCACATTGACAACCTCTGACCATCTCTTGTATCATATTCACAATGTTTTACCATCTCTAGTATCATGGCTTAGACTACAACCTGTTGTGTGTCTCCGAGATTGAATATTCACTTCATTTTATGTGTGGGCCCTTTGGTGATGTCGGGAGCCACACTTGATGCCCCCCCAAGAAAGTTGATAACCACTGTTGTAAGGAATATATATCACATGGTACCTTGCTTACTACAAGCCATGATACGTGTACTGAATCCACCTCTTGGAACCCTTCCCCTCAGCACCTCTGTAGTTCAGAAGACAAGCTCTGTGAATTCTGTGACACAGCCATGCTACTCACAGGGCATAGTGAATATGGGTCACAGAATTCAAGGAGATACATGTGTGGGGATCTTCACAAAGTAAGTTTACAAACTTCTAGACTGTTCAGATTAGTAGGAATAGGCTAGAAGTAATTCAAATACAATGTGTAAAATAAAATAATATATGATTTTACATTTTGACCTAAGATATGC